>WJFB01000986.1:0-40512 GCA_009870185.1 Pygmarrhopalites habei | reverse complement strand
TACTACCAGAAAGAAGGGACAAGCAGGTGTCCACTACGACGACACTACGACGATTTGCAATTTTTTGTTGTGAATGGGTTTGCTTTATGAAATCGACACATATTTTCTTGTGCGTGGTTTTCCTCTGAAAGTGATTAGCGGGAGAGGCTTGTTCGTGTTCGAGAAAAATAATTGTGAACCCCGCTTTAAATTCATCCCTGATGATAGGAAGACCCTGTCCACTCCTCCTCTGCCAGGCTATTCCACCGACACTAAACCGGCCCCACACAGTCAACAAACTTCTCTAAATTTACCCCCTCACTATCGTGAAAATGTCCGGTGTCTATATATACGTGTGTGTGTGTGTGTGTGTGTGTGGAGGAACTCGGGACTTTGAAATCCAAAGTCTTGACAAACTTTCGGCCCTTCATATGGGCCAACGACCACGAATACAACCAATTACTTCGGACCAAACTTCTCTCTCTCCACACACACACATGGACACACGTAGTACATACATGGTATTCTAATCTCTTTATACTTTTGAAGAGGTGCACAGGTAATAAACTTGTGCGTACTCTGTCCAGGTATATATGATTGTTTTACACACACACACACACAGTTTACGGTTGAACGAAAGTAGCCTCTTCTGCCTTGAGCCATAAGACACAAAAAGAGAGACAGAGAGAGGGAAATTTTGTTCAAATATCTACATTTATGATTATTATTATGGGACTCAAGCTTAACTATTTGTCGAGGACTTGGAGGAGGATACCTTGTTACAATTTGTTTCTTATTTTTACTCCTCAAATTTGAGCGACGACACCGTGTCAACCTTCCTTCCCTCCTTCCATCTCCCCAGTCAAGGGACACACAGAACAAATACAGAAAAATTACAAAACTATTTGCTTGTAAAATAAGAATCTCAGGAGAAACAGGTGTCCAACCACACTTCCACTCTATTATCCCTCTTGTACACCCACACATACACACACATTTCATGAACATTTAATTCTGTCCTCCGTTATTCTTTTCAACACACTATATTCTCCTCCTCTCTGTTCGTAGTCAGCCCACCGAAACCAAAGAGGCGAGTCTGGTTGTCAAATTTTGAAAGGATTCCAAAAAAATTGTTCTCTTTTGTAGTTTTAAAATTATGAAATTATGAAATTTAAAATCTTCATTTTTTTAAAAAAAATCTTATTACACCTTGTAAAGTTTATCTAATACAAACTGAAAAATTTTAAGAGTTTAATAGTTTAAAATTTCTATTTGCTTACTAAAAGTTGAAGCGTAGTGCCTAAATAAATATACATAGGATAGGTTGAGTCTCGTTCCAAATTTGGCCCTTCAAAATGGAAGCAAAAAAGGCCGTACAAAAATGCACTTTCCATTTAATTTTTATGCAAAAGGTCAACTGTCCCCATCGTCGTACACATAAAAGAAGTACTAGAGTGTACACACAGAGCAGACACAACACTAGATTTTTATGAAGAATATAATACATCACATAATAATAGCAACAACAAGAGAGAAGAGAGAGAGGTGCATAAAGTATTCATTCTTCTGTCAGGGAAAACATCAATGAAGTTAAGAGAGAGAGAGGGAGAGAAAAGTAACTGGATGGCCAATAAAGTAAATAGGATCAACATAACCACACCACACTAATGGTTCAATTTTTACAATGGCCTTCTATTCTAGAGGAGAGAAAGAGG
Organism: Pygmarrhopalites habei; assembly: GCA_009870185.1. Taxonomy (NCBI): domain Eukaryota; kingdom Metazoa; phylum Arthropoda; class Collembola; order Symphypleona; family Arrhopalitidae; genus Pygmarrhopalites; species Pygmarrhopalites habei. The sequence goes on along the minus strand of WJFB01000986.1, from coordinate 38,818 downwards.
GAGAGAGAGAGCGACATAATACTTATATCTATAATAAGTAATATATAATAATAATGTATAAAAGTTGGGAATTCAAAGGAGAATCAGCAGGACAAAAACAGGCGTGAATAAAGCTATTGAGAACTTAAGTAGCGGAGGACACTGCAACAAATAATAATAAATATATAATAGTCCTCTCTCTCTTCTCCCTCTCTTTATGTCCATGTTGTAGTGTGCTTTTCAATCTTGTCTATTCCATACAAGTTACACACACAGAAAGAGAGAAAGAGAGAGAGAGAGGAAGAAGTTATCCTTTCCCTCTGACATAAAACAGGTGACCGACCTACCTCATCCCAATCATCTCTCTCATATTCTTCCTTGTTATTACACCTAAAAATCTTCCTCTCTCTCCACACACACAACTCTACTCATCATATTTGCCCGTGAGGAGTCACAAAAGATTTGGAAGCCAGGACTAAACGACCTTTTTTAAAAAAAGTATACACCACTTAACTATTATCCAATGTCATTATCATTTTGCGAAAAGTGTGAATGGCATAAGACTCCAAAAATGGTATCCTCCTCCTCCTTTACCATCTCCTCATTTGATGACTCCACTTACACAAAACTGGATAGCCAAATAAAGAGGGTGTGAAGTATTGACGGAGGATAAATAGGAGCGTGCACACTCTCCGTCCAAATCATCTTCAAATGAGTCAATTAGCAACATATTTGTAAATATAATAAGTAATCACTTCTTTTCATAACACACCAACCAGACACACACACACGGCTGACACGGCACAACAATATCCAACTATGACCATTTGTAATAGTAAAATTTAGTCAATACAAAAGCACCTGTTGTCTTCCTTTGTGTGTGTGTGTGCGTGTGTTTGTGTAAAGACTGAGCATGGTTTTTCTTCAATGAGATGAATAGACATTCAATAAAAATATGGAGAGAGGAGCGAAATCCTCCATGACCCGGCTTCATGGGGGTGATGCCGAGTACATTATGATGTGAAGGGCTCAAGAAGAATATCTCTCCAACAATGTATCTTTTATGCATGTAGAACATGTACAAAAGGAACTTTTCATATGGTCTCTCTCTCTCCTTTCTCTCCCTTCCATTCCATTCCATTGATAGTGGAAATAATGGGAGCGCGCGAGTTCTTTCCATTTTTTTCCTGTTTACACAGAAGCACCTTTTTTCATTTCATTTGTCGTGTTTGATCCATGTTCCATACACCATCATATAAAAGTCGTCCTGCCTGCCGCATACACTCACAGGACGGTCTGTGTCACTTGCCACATATTGTAGAGTAGGACAATTCAAAAACGCTAATCCGTTGTCATAGACTCTGCAATCAAAAGAAGTCTGGATAAGAGAGAAAGAGAGAGAGAGGAAATACTTTTCCATTCATTGGAACTGCGTGTATTCAAAAAAAGCCATTCAAAATAGTAATCACTCGCAACTCAATAAGGGAACAATGCCCCGCCATTCATTGACTAATGTCTCTTTAGAGTCAAAGCTGTAAATAACCAAACACACACACACAACCGACCCACACACACACACACACACACCTTAATCACATTGTCTCTAAACATTACACACACTAATTTGATTTGTTAACTAATTGATTTTCAGCCTCCATGCACACACCGTGTGTGTCAGTCTCCCTCTACTGTATATGTGCGTGTGTGTGTTGTGTGGTGTGGTTGTGGTGTGACTTTGTGAGAGGTTCAATTAATTATCAATTGATGTCCATTTAGACATGACAATTATTTATAGTGTCTTCTCCCATTATTTACACGTCAACCGAGTACTGTACCAATTTACCATTGCAAGATGAACAAAAATTGTAAGAACGAAAGGAAATTTTGATTTTTGAAAAAAATGTCAGATTTGAATTTGAAAAGGGATAAGAAGTTTAGTTTGTGGAAGGCGATGTAGTGCATTACCTTCCTCAAGAATAATCTGATTGATTTTTCTCCATCTCATTGAAATTTGAGCTGGAGCGTAGAGTACAAAGTCCCGTTTTTCATCCCAATTCCCTCTCCTCCTCCAGCACCACCTCCTCCTCCTCCTCTCTATTCTCCATTTACATTTAAAATTTGAATGGACGGAAGGTACACAAACGGAGGACGAGACTACATTATAAAATTTTGTATGTGTGTCTGGTCTGGGTGTGGGTGTGAGTGTGAGAGTGTGTGTGGATCGGATGCAATTCTGATTTCAATGTTGAACCACACTCACACTCAGATGAATGCGTAGGTATGATCAACCTTACACTCTGTATTATTACAAGGCTATCAAAAAAGTGTGTAGTGGAAAAATGTGACAATGTGTATTTTCCCCAAGATATACACACTCACTCATACGCATACAGTAGGAAGAAATAAGGAGAGAAAGAGAGAGAGAAAGACTTTTCCTTTCTTTGCATTTTTTTTCGCCATGACAACATTACACTGACACTCATTCAACGCATACACATGCCTATTCCTTGACTACATTACATTCATATGCAAGAGCAATGCTGTGACAATGCGTTTCATTTTGTTCCTGTTTATTGTCAAATATGCGTCCGCGGAAAGGGAACGTTTTGACAATAGACTTTTTTTCCCTTCTGTGTAATGTGTGTACTGTGGGTGTGTGTAGAGTAATAGGAGGAAGAAGTGGGTAGGTAGGTTTATGATATGCAACTGCGTGTGTGTGTGCAGACTACATTGTAGTGTGTAGAAAAAGAAGAAGAATAGAAAGAGATTGAGAAAGAATAATAAAATGCACTTGCACTTCCACACACACACACACACAGCACCTTTTATCATTGTGTGTGTGTATGATGATTATTGTATTCAAAAGCAAAAGCAATGTGACACCACACAACGCACACACACATACTACTACACTACATTCCATTATATTTAGGATTCATAATAGTGTTGATACTTTTGATATGAGGCCATTTCATTTTTGAAGCTTGGTTCTCATTTTGTAACTCTATTACTGCACTGCATCCTTGTATTTAGTAAATAGAAGCACGTTAACTTTGTACTTTGTATGACATCACATAATAATATTATGTGTACGGCAGACTACAGAATAGCCAGAGAGAGAGAGAAGGATGTGCGTAGAAATTGTGCATTGTGAAGGTAAGGTAGGTCGTAGTACTAGGACGGAGGTACTAAGTAATCCATTGTATTTTGTATTGCATGCGTATTGTATTGTACACACACACACACAGTGAGAGTGTGTGTGCTTTGCTACAACAACAGTGCGTCTCCTCCTCAGCTACAATGTATTGTATTGTATTTTCGTATTATGATGATGGCATTGTATTCCAGTTGTGAATGGATGATGCACCACCTATTAATCGATGTTCCTTTTATTTAGAGTCAAAGCATTTTTTTACCCATACATTCTTCTTCAGTTTTGTGTGTGTAAACGTGTCTCTCTCTCTCCCTCTTCCTCCTCTGTTTACGTCTGCACAGAAGTGCAGTCTGCATTTATGTATATTTTATGGATCTCTCTCTTTCTCTCTCTCTCTCTCTCTCCTCACCGCATTTGTCCTACTATTGTACTCAAAACTGGTCTATTAGCACAAAACTATGCTTTGCTCTTCTCTTTCATTTACAAGTGTCTCTCTCATTCATTGTTAGACAACTGCCCTTTATTCCTCTCTTTCTACTCATCCTCATCCTCTTGGAATAGGTCAAGTTCTTCATTTTAATTTGTGTCATTGAACTTTAATTGTTGAATGAGACTGCAGCTTCTCCTCCTCCGCTCATCCAGTCAAAACTATTCAAATTCAATACATTCAAAAAATTTTGTCTTTCACATTTACATTATAAACTTCAAAACAATGCAAAGCGAGAGAAAGAGACAAACATAGACTGTGTGTGTGGTTGACTCCGAAAACTCCGAAGCTTTCCATTTGCTGACGGAAAGTGGAGAGTTGTACGCATAATCGCGAATCTTTCCCTCATTCTCATCTCTCTCTTTTATCTTGTACGGAGGCTAATCTACATTATCTCATCCATTATGTTGTTGGATTTACTCAATCCTTTTTATTTTACGAAAAGAGAGAAAGAGAAAACCTTGACTTCTGATTCAAAAAATGTCTTTACTTTCTCCTCTGCTTTTCACCCGCAACTAAATGGAAAGAAAGAGGCAAGTTTTGTATGAAGAAAAAAGGAACAAGACCAAATGAATAATATATTGTGCATGGTAAAGAAAGCCAGAGGGTATTTCAAATTTTCACTCCGCATGTGAGAACAGTGTACAAATCTGGAGAAATTTGTTTTCAAAAAAAATCCCCCCATCTTTTGCGAGGAGAGAATTATGGGAAACTGTGCAGAGTTGGAAATACGTGTGTGTGGGTTGGGAAAAGTGAAGGGAGAGACAGGGTTAGCATTTATTGTGTGTGTTCTGTAGCGTCGGAGTATGATGATGACTATTCTATTATTGGGTGTGAATGTGGATAGACAGACAGGGAGAGAGAGAGAGGGAATATGAGAAGAGAGGACATCATGGATTCATAGTGGAAATCCTCGTCGATTGACAGGAAAAATGATAAATTATCAGTGGTGGAGACGGGATTTGAGGAGCGTGAAACCCATCACATCACACTGTATTATCATGAATTTTACACAAAATCTATAAGCTCCTTTCCGTCCCTAAATACTAGCGAAAAATCGACCCAAAGCTCCTTCCTTCTCTCTCTCTTCCACTGGCTTAGTCCTCTCTCTCTTTGGGCCGTCTCAATGTCCTACACGTAGTGCGAACATCCTATGTTCTCTGTGTGGAGAGAAAGAGGATGTGTGTCTACGTACTGATCACTCAGAGTGAACATTACCCCAGAAACTGGTGGTAAAATTTATTGCATACATAAACGAACCTCATGGAAAATACATCACATCACATAGACACACACACACACGAACACACAACTCGACCCTCCATCCGTCTCAGTCAGTCACCACTGTCTAAATCTATTTTTGATCGGTCATCCTCATCCTCATCAACATTTTATCAACTGGCCAAATCCATGTCTCTTCTCTCTCTCTCTCTTTCTGTAGATAACACATCTCTGTGTGTGTGTCCATATGTGAAACTGTAAATATTTTTATCGGAGCATCTCCATCATTCATACTCCCAAAAATATGTAACTACTATGTACTCCCATCTTAGCTATCCTTATTAAATATTTTCTTTTTTTGTCTCCTAACCATCATCGTCAAAGTATAAATATTTTCCCCCCGTCCTCTCTTCGTGTAGTCAATCAATTATTTGTAGTGCATTTTGTCATTTTCAAAACTGCACACAGACGGACGTACATTGGGCTGAGAGGGAGGCAGAGCGTGTCTGAGGAATCAAACGAAGGAGTACATATAATTTTTGTACATACGCTAAAAATTCTTTTTATGGTCACTGGCACAGTGTGTGTGTGTTGGCTGTAAACTGTATAGATATGTGGATGATTAAGCGTTTTGCGAAGATATGGAAAAAAATAGTTTTATTAATTACGTTTGAATTAATTCCATTACGTAAGCGAAAGTGTTCTTGCTCATGCTTCTTCAGAACTGTGTGTGTGTGGAAGGTGTACTGAAAGATATATTTCATTGCTCCATAAACGAGCAGAGAGAGAGAGGAGGAGACGGCACACACAATTATTTCAAAATTTGACGACTTGACCAACAACACACACGCATACATAACGTTAAAATTGTGGGAGAGGGAGAGGCAAGGTTTGTAACGAAAGAAATGAATAAATAAAATGATTAGATCGGTAAACGCCTTAAATATTTACATTTATTACAATCAAAGCCGAGAATTTTACTCAAGCGTTGAAGTTTATTTCATCTCTATCGAAAAAAATTATATTCTCTCTCATTCTCTGTTGGCTTGGGGGGCTCTCCCTCTCCCCACAAATAATAATGACGATGATTATAATAATAATATTATTAAAAAGGAAACTTGCACAGTTTCAAAGTGTAGTTGTAGTTGTAGGTAAGGGAGGAAAAATCCTTTCTAATGAAGACTGTGGCTCGGTCGGTGTCTTGTGAATTTTGTAAATGTGACTACGAAGGTGCATGTGGAGGGACACGAGAGAGAGAGAAAAGAAAAAAACTCGTGCCAACTTCATTAAGCCACAAGAAAGACCTTTGGATGGAAAGTCTTTCATGAATTGCGAAAACACGATTAAAAATAAAATTACTACCTTATCTTGGTTCATAAAACATTATAAATGTGTGTAATTTAATAGAGTCAAAAAATGAATCCAAGTGAAGTGAAGAGAATGAATGCAAAATCTGCGCTCCCTGCTTCCACACAAAGATTCAATGTGTATGTCATTTGAAAAGTGGAAACTCCAATTAACACACACACACACACCTCTCCCACTATGAAGAATACGATACATTTAAACCACAATTATAAATAGTTTTTAATCATTGAATACACATTCACGTACAATCAAGTTGTGCTACGGTTCACCTTCCATACACACACAACGATTGCACTGCTAGAGAGTCAGGAATGTTCAGTTGTTGACAAACCTCCGCTGCTCGTCCATTAATTTTACTGATCTACACGGAGTACGAATCTTGTTAAATCTAAACACATTCAATTAATAGAGCAACGTAGGTTTTAAAGATTTCGAATTTATTTTCGAAATTCATTAATACATCTTAAAGGTCAAGGTGAAGAATCTGGGGTATGGACTTAGAAATTCGAGGAGGAGGAGTAGAAGGACTGATGAAAGGAATTTGAAGGATCCCAAAATATTAATTCTCCTCATCAAAACAAAAATGGATTTATCATTAAAAAAATGTATGGATACAAGGAGGTGTATCCAATCCAATGATAAATTGAAATCCCTTCTCTCTCTACTTATTCTGTACTTAAGAGAAATATAATTATGGATCCTTGGACAATTTTTAGTATACACTGTAGTGTAGTGTATATCCTTCTAATCATATAAGACTTCTGTACAGGCAGCAGAATGTAGTCTCTATAGGAGAGCAAGATCTGTGTGTGTGTGTTGGTTCTGTGAGGATGAAAAAACCAAAGACACGAACATTCCAAGTTTATTTATAAGGCCTTGAGTACTTAAGCCAATATTTAATATCTGCAGTTACACACACACACTGAGAGTAAGAAGGTATACGAATGTCTTCTCTTGAAATTTTGTGTACATGTATAAATACACTCTACATCTATACCTACACACAAGATCCATGGACATCTATACGCGTATGATTAATGATGATTTCTAAAAAGCTACCGGCTTTTTTTCCATCTCTCCCTCTCTCTCTCTCTCTGCCTTTCTTCTGCCATGTGATTTGAAGTGAACTGAGTAGAAGGATGGATGGATTTTAGTGAAGGATCTCCCTCTCTCCCTCTCTCTCTGACTGAAGAACAGAGACGGAGAGGAAGGGAATGTAAAATCATGATACATAATATAATATAATAAATATACTACACACCCGACTCTCCTTCCACTCACTCTCAGACTCTGCAAGAAGGAAAAAGGCGGAGTAGTACCAAACCAAACACACACACACTGTAAGACACACACAGCTTATATTTACAGTGTACTATCACACACACATATTTCCTATCATATTTATTTAAACACAAAACTTTTATACAAGTCATGAATCAAATATACCTACTTCTATAGTCTTTCTCTCTCTCTTCTGGGTAGAGACAGCACTTTCTTGCATGGCATGGCACTAGACTCTCACAACACACACACACAACACTGCAGTCAAGAAAGACTTATCCTTTACATTTTCTCCCGTTTTTAACCTTCTTTTGCTCCTTCCTTTTTCTGCTGGTGGTGGTGGTGTATGGAATTATTTTGAGACACTCTAATCTACTATCCCACGAAGTACCAACTTCTCAACTCCTTCTAAGTCACGCTCAACGTGGGCACATTTTTTTTTCAAGAAAAAAAATTGTACATGAATCCTGGTGTGAGAAATGCCGTTGGATAATATTTTTGCACACTCCTTCTCCCTCCGCCTGTACATAACCAAATCCTTGTGACTCCTTTTATAGTCTACCCTCTAGACTCCACACCACACCACAAAGAGAGAGACGATTAATGAATTTTTTGTGGGAAGCTCAGAGTGCTCCTAGCCAACCTTCATTTATCTTGGGAAATTAAAAATAATTTTGAGAAAAAAAAGCTTTAAAAGAGGAGAAGGAACATCCATCACGAATGTTACATGCATCAACATAAGGAGAGAAAAAAGGAGGGTTGGAAATTCTCTGGTCCAGGACTGATGGGGTTAAATAAAAAAGGCAAATAAAAATGTATTGGGGTGAGGGATGATGCGTGGTTTGGATGGAGGATGAAGGAGTCATGTGGAAAATTAAGTTAAAGACAATGAACATATAATGGATTTATTTTATAGACTGACTCTTCTCTCTCTCTCTCTCTCTCGAGTCAATCAAGTCAACTCCAGCTAAATCAAATCAAATCACGTCATCGCCTTGTGTGTGTGTGCCAGGCAGCCTTCATTGTATGTACAGTGTGGGCCATATGTTTCCATTCGGAATTAGGAACTAGTCAGCCGTGGCTTTAACTCATATGTATATCAGGCCTAGGCGTTGACACACACACACAAGAGCACACGTATCAGTCCTTATTTGACTGCATTTAAAGTATAGTTAGCTGCCGTATCTAAATCCGCACCATTTCCAGGAGTCAGTTCAAGTTGACTACTATTCTTCCGACAATGGCTGTACGCATGAGACGAGTCAACACTCCCAGCACATATGGACTGAAATCCTGTGATACTTTCCATCCCAGAATATCTCCTCTTCTTCCCCTCCACTCTTCCCTCCATTATGGATAGTACATGTACATACGATGCAAGTTGTACTCTATTAAATATGGGAGGATATTCTATATTATATAAAAACATAATGCAATTTGAATTTGATTAAATACTCATGTGACCATAACCCGCCTTTGGAAATGTGTGTACTCACTTGTATGCATTAAAAGATAATAATGATATGTACACACACACACTCACTCTGTGTGTGTACTGTGTACAGCGGGATGAGAGGGAAGGGAGAGTATTAAAAGAATTTACTAATACAGAGGCCAAAGGCAAACGGAGTGAATAGAATTGGCCGACTGGATAAACTTAACTGAATGAAATAGAATAGGCAAAGAATGGAGGCACCCGAGAGTGGGCAGGACAAAGCAAGGCACATTTTATTACATTATAACTGAAATCATTATGACAGTCAAGTGCATATCTTGTCCCATCATACACACACTCACTCTCTCTCTCTCTCACTCACTCCATATCTCCATAGACTTCTCCGTCCTCCACACACACACACAACACACACTCTCTCTCACATAGGGAGAGAGTACGACGACGCCACATGGACAACCCACAAGTACTACACACACTCCAGAAAATAAAACAGACTCTCCTTGTTAGGACAAATTATATAATAAATGTGTCCTTTCACCTCCTATGTCGTCCCACAGTATACAGTAAAGCCCTCCTCTACATAACAGGCACAAACAACAGCCATAGGCCAACATACAGTCTATTATTAGTCCTATCCTTAGCTCAAGTAGGATCCGGATCCAGCCATGTGTACGTGTGTGTGTGGTGAAGGGAATGGAGAAAATTCATCATTAATTAATTACAAATATATTGCACAATCCAGGATGCACCTACAATTTTTACTCTCCATTCTAAAATACACTTTTATTGTGAAATGATTCTGTTCCTTTGTTTGGAGTTATGAAAAAATGTCTTGTTTTTCAGAGTGTGTGTGTGTTCGTGTGGGAAGCCCCCGGGTTTTTTTTGTTGGGCTCGCTTTTGACTCTTTTCTGTCATCAGCTGACTGGATGAGAGTGTGTGGCTGTGTCCTTGTGTTTGAGGTAGAATGAACATTGCAATGGAGAAGTCGGGTATGACGGCACAAAACGACAATCTACTTGACTCTCAAGATCACTTGGCACTGTTTACTAACATTGTCCTCATCTCCAGTGTACAATCTCCACATTGTACATATACATATTACATTGTATTTTGTATCCCTCACTCCTCAATACTCCATTATTCCCCTCATGTGAGCATTATTTATTTTTATTTCAAATGTTATTCAAAGGTGGCTATGGTTGATGATGGAGGAAGGGAGGGGAAAATTTTTGCCCCATTTTCTGGCTCCAGTACTTTTCTCCGGGTGTATAACTTAGCTCAGTTTAGCGTGTGTGTGTGTGGGATGTGGTAAAAATATGCGTGGCTCTAAATTGACTACACACACACTATTCTTAACGTACAGAATGAGGAGAGAGAGAGACTACACACATTTTTTGGCAAGTCCTCAATTCTCCCTCAATTTGGTAACCCAAAGTAATAGCCACTGTACAATTTTTGAATGTGTGTGTCTTGCGTGTGTGTGTGTATGTGTGTATCGACAAAACCATCGATCCATCGATCCTGTTGACCAAGCTTGAAAAGCACTTTGCCGCATAACTTTATCTATACAATATATTTTTTTGTATAGTCTCCCTTCTCCAGACAAATATCGGAAGAGGGTAAAATATAAAAGATTTTGTGCACATTGTCCACACACACACACACAAACTGTGCAGAAAAGTTGTGCGTCCTTTATTTTGAAAGTAAAACTCGGTCATTTAGTACAGGATGAATCTGACTGCACAATTTCAAAAAGGATAACCATGTGTGTGTGTGTTTCGATTGCATGGCTTACAATTATTTGTCTGTGTGTGTGAATGGATGGGATGCCCACAAATGACAAAGTCTAACGGCTCTGTGTTTTGTGTGTGTGTGTGTGGGTCTACGCATTGGTTCCCCTGTTATCGCTTATCAATCACATTTCTCCTGTGTATGTGTGTGTGTGTGGAAAGAGAGGCGTTTTTAAGCATTTAACTTATCAAATGAGAGATACCTTGACGTCGCGAGGAAATTTTCCAAATGGCAGTCTCAAAGTTGAGAGACACACACACATACACATATACAGAGAGAGAGACAGAAAGATTGTGATGCACGAATGCCTCATTTCAGAGTGTGACCATCAACACAAACAGACAAGGGACGGCATTATCCAAAACTACATGTCAGCAAAGACACACACACACACTTACACACACAGTCAAAAGCAGCGAGAGAGAGAAGATAAAACGTCAAGAAAAAATCATCCCGCCCTCCTACACGAATAATATTATTATGCACGTACGTACTGCCATTTCATTGCCTTCTCTCTCTCTCTCTCTCTTGGTGTGTGCGATGATGAGGCAATGCCTCGTGGGTCCGAGTAGTCAGTCGGACGGCTAGTAAAAGCCAAAAAAATATTACGTCATACTACGTATGTGCTATTCATTTGACATGTATTATCCGTCTGTTCCTCCCATTTTCCCCCGAACAATGTACATATTTATGTATTTTACTGCAGGATGAAGTGATGTCAGTTTATGGTGGTGCTGTTGCTGTGCATGTATAAATATACAAGAATTTCTTGGACAAATGAATTTTTGTCTCAGATGTTCTCTCTCTGTGAATGTGTAGAGACTCTCTACTAGAGAGTAATAGTATTGATAGTGAAAAAGTATTTACCTAGGACCACCACCCCATAGTAATACAAATGTGGACGAGGGGAGTAAAAAGAGAGAGAGAGAGAAGAGGGAGGAGGGAAAGAAGAAAAGATAAATATAAGGACTGTGTCTATCATTTTAGTTGAATGATGTATGGATGGTGTGTGTGGGGAGTGAGGGTCGACGCTTTGTCTTGAATAATGACAGGTTTCCCTCGTAGTCCATGATTAGTGAAACAGCATCGCGCACTCCCATTCAATATCTATATCTATAGTGGGAGCGGGGACCCAAAAATTTCGGTGACGAGGAGAAAGACGACGATGATGATGGCTGCTCCAATACAACAGCAACACCAATTGGGGGACTATCAACCAAATTTGGGATTGTGAGACACACACACACACAAAGAGAGACTGGGTATTTATGTACATTCTCCACATCCCCAACTACCATAATATTGTCTACTATTTGAGGCTGTCAATCACATTTAAATATCATAACTTTTCTTTTGTCTCTCTCCACACACAAGGCAATATTTTGGTTTCAATATTTATATCTTCTCCTCTCTCTACACTGTGTGTGTGCGTGTGTGTGGAGGGAGGCGACTGGAGTTATGTTATTTTATTCTGGAGTTAACTGAAGGATGAGGGGAATTTGATGTGAATTACGAAGTGAGTGTACGAATTCCTCTTTGTGTGTGTCTCTGTCTGTGACTGGGTACAATTGTACATATGAAGGAGATGTACAAATGGGGAAGGTAAGATCGTCATCTTGATCGTCGGAGAATTTATCATCAGGGAAGGGAGAGGGAGACCCGAGAGAGAGAGAGAGAGAGAGAGAGGGAAAGAAAATGTAGGGAAGGAAAAAGCCTAGAAACAATTTTTGATAATTTCAGAGCTGAATAGACTCTAATGAACCACATCGAGCGAAGGCCGTCCACGCCACGTTTCATAAAGAGACTCTTCCACACACACGCACTCTCTCACTCTTCATGTATGCATGTACAATGTGTGTATTTATACATCTGTGGAGGACATAGTATGTGGATGTAGGAACGGAACCCGTGCTCAATTAATGTAGACATGTAACAAAAACATCATATGAATTTATTGTGCGGAGATGGCAAGTTTAAGGCAAAGATGATGGCGTGTGTATAGTATATACGTGTGTGTGTGTGTAACTACGATCAGTTACTCTCTCTCTACACACACACAAATATACAAGGGAGACAGTCAGTCAAGCAAACAATGATGGCCATTCCAGCTGGTTCGGGTCATGGAAATCTAATTGCACAAGAACTTTCTATAGGATCCTGAACAACCTCCCTCTAAACGGCCCTCTTCCTCTGCATTCTAATCCAATCGAATTAAATACAATATGTATTCTCTATGTACGTCTCAAAAGTGTGATGCTTCAAAAGTTTGATATTTGCATTCAAATTATTTCTTAACAATTTTGAAATAATAAAAAAGAAGTGCATTTGCACTTTAGCCTACTCATTAGAATTAGGGATACTGAATTCTCATTGAAGATGGTAATGATACTTATTAAAATGAAAATGAGAGTAAAATGTGGATAATGTTCTTTTCGTTAGTGTAAAAATTTTCTCTGCTCCTCTTCAATTACTCCTGAGTGAAAGGAACTTGGAAGAGAGAGAGGAGGGGACATTGCACAGTGGCAAATGGTAATGTCAAAAATGTTAATAACATGATGTACAGTAATAAGGTATGACTGTGCAATTCAGGGAATGATAAAGTTTTTTTCATTGAAAGTAGAAAAATAGTGTCCAACTAAATAGGATAGGACGTGGACGGGTGTGTGGATGGTGAAGGTGATGCGTCAGGTGATGAACTCCTCGGCTTGTTCAACTCAACTTTACTATTTTATTATGAGTTGATTGCCTTCATTTTATTCTCCGAGAGAGAAAGAGAGAGAGAGTCTAGTGGTAGTGTATTAGTGTATAGTATAAATAGTATGAGAGACTATAGGGAATGAAGAATGTTTTTTCCTCTCTCTCTCTCTCCTCGACTGAACCCCACCATCAACATGAAGGTAACTAGGAACTCTCTTGTCCAATTTGAGAGTCGAACGAAAGGAAGGACTAGAATAGAAAACAAGGGAATGACGATGACATGGCACTGAAATCGACACACCCACAGAAACATAAATAAGCTATGGACACAGGATATATTTAACGAGAGAGAGAGAGAAGAGGGAAGGAAGAGAAAAGAAGGAGGCCCAAGGCTTGTAAATCATTTTGTGTCCGGCCACAAATGTGTACCTTGTATATTTTAATTCATATCATATTTTTATCTACGTATTTCTTAGAACTATATTCACTGTATGCACACACCACAAACTTTCCGAGTTACTAAACCATTGGATATCAATTTTTAGTTTTTTAACTTTTCTTACACTTTTTTTCTCAAAATTTTTATGACATTATTATAATTGCCGGTCACTAAATCGGCGTATTTCTGTTGTACATTTGAGTACAGGGGGGAAGACTTTTTCGGAACGATTTAAAAAAATGACCCTGTTGGGGTAGCTTTTAGTGCAAGGGGTCAAGGTTCGGTACTCCTTTAGTATGTGATCCCGGTACAAGCCCCAGCTTCAATATGTGATCCCATAAAAAAGTATGTGATCCACAGTTCACCCTCTGCTTGGCATGTGATCCCATATTTTATTTTAATCCTATAATTGCGGCAAAATGTGTTCGTGGTCGAAGATGAGGAGTCAAAAAATATTTTAATTTTTGAAACTAAAATATTACTTATATACCTATATACTTTTAAAAAATATCATATAACCCCATATGACAGTTTTTCTCAAATTCATTGCCACATTTCTTTAGTATTGTGACCTGCTAGGGATATTCATGATATTATGACTCATTCATGAGTCATCCTTACGTTCAACAATTTCTTGGTACAAGGGTATGGATTATATATTTTGTATATGTGTAAATATATACAAAAATCGTATTTTTAACAAATGCTGACCATTCAACCATATTTACTTCAAATGTCATGACAATTTTTCATCATATATTATTTCATTCTCAACTTGAGACCTTTGTCCTCTTACAAAGTATTAATTTATTAACTTGTGGTTGCATTATATTTGGTTCCACAATGAAATTAAAAGAATTTTACGAAAAAGTTATTTCTGATGAGAGCAAATGTGTGAGTTTTCTAAAGGCAAAAACATTAATTCCTTTAAATCAACGTTGTCAGAGAGAAGTAAATGATGGATTGTGTCAAGGTGAATTAAAAGAGGTGATCAGGAAAAAAAAGTTGCGGGATGGGACTTTCAATGAAATTCCGTCACTAAGGTGTACAAATACAAAGTGCCGTACATGTGTCAATCAGGAAAAGTAATAAGTTCTTCACCTATACAGATTTAAATGGAAAGTGTAACAGTAAATTGAAACTGTGTAATAGTATGGAACTTGTGTATCATTGGGTTAATATGACAAAGTTTACGACCACGGTAAAGCAAACAGGGCGATCGGAAACAACAGTGAGTGTCTACAATTTGTGTAGAGATGTGTGTATAAAAATGTACAGGAATCGCCCAAAAATGGGTGATATTGGCTGTGTTGTCCAGATCGATGAGTCACTTTTCAAGGTAAAAAGGAAAAATCACAAAGGGCGACTACTATCAACTGATTTGCGAATTACCGAAGACGACTCTTCGGAAGATGATGAGGACAGTGAAGTTTCTGATCACAACAACAGCGCTCGAAATTACGGGTCAAGGGTCAACGGTCCCTGGGTCTTCGGTATATGTTGCTATCAACCTGATGGCACTGGAAAATCAAGAATTCTAGAGAAAAGATTTTTTCATGTTGAAAAAAGGGACCGAGTCACTTTACTGCCCATAATAAAAATTGAAATTCTTCCCGGGTCAACTATACACTCAGATGAGTGGGGGGCATATGTGACACTTGGTGACCATGGATATATGCACGAAACTGTCAACCATTCCGTGAACTTTGTGGATCCAGAGACTGGTGCTCATACTCAAACTATCGAATCTGTCTGGAGACATGTCAAAGATAAATACGGTATTAGAACCAGAGGAGCTCAAAATTTATTTGAGGAAAAATTAATTGAAGAGTGGTGGAGAAGCCTTAATTCTACGGATATTTTTGAATGTTTTTTACGGGATATGCAGATTGTCTTTGCCATTGTTGATGAATAGAATTAACTGTGCAAACGTATTATACTATTTTGTGTTATATAATATTCACTCTTTTGTTTTTTTGTTTTTGTATATTGGTGTCATCTCAAATAGTTCTCAATAATTTTTAAAAAGTTTTGTATTTATGTAAATTTGTGATGTCTTAAATTGTTCTCAATAATTTTTAAAACATTTTTTGTTGTCAATTTCTGTAGTGTACTTGTACTATTTTAAATTTCGGTTAGTTGTTGTTTTTGTACTAAATACAAATATTCTTGTACATATTTGGTGTCTGAACGCATTTTGAGATTGAATCCATTCTAAGTACGTACAATCATTTACTATATAAAATATAAAAGTTGAAATCACATACTGTAGTACAGTGAAAAAGTGGGATCACCGAGATCACATACTAAAGGAGTACCCAAGGTTCACATGGTTTACTTCCAACATATGTAGGTATACGGGCATCAAGTTGCAGGTTTGGAAGTTGAAGGGTAACCGACATAACCCACCCGGAAGGTGAGGAGACTGAGAATAAAGTTTCCAGAGTACTTTTTTTCAAGTCGTCCTTCTATCTGTCGTTGGTTGTTTTAAATAGTCAATTTCATGAAAGTCCACCGAATTTCAGCCTGGAGACTTATTAGGTATTTTATTTGGTTTAACCAAAGTGATTCCAGTCATCTCCTTCAAACCCGCCTCTTAGACCCCCGTTAATACCGCCGTGTCTGATTTTCCCTTGCGATGGTTAACTAAAACTTTGGATGTGTTCCTATTATATAATTTTGGGACTTCT
This sequence comes from Pygmarrhopalites habei, assembly GCA_009870185.1. Taxonomy (NCBI): domain Eukaryota; kingdom Metazoa; phylum Arthropoda; class Collembola; order Symphypleona; family Arrhopalitidae; genus Pygmarrhopalites; species Pygmarrhopalites habei. The sequence continues at coordinate 22,255 of WJFB01000986.1, read as the reverse complement.
GCTTTCAATAATGAACTTAAGACATGCTACAGATACCGGGCTGTATTAATTTTGACCTTTGGCGAAATTCGAATCAGAGGAACGGATACCCTGCCCTTTATTCCGCCGATTACCATTACCGTGTCACAAAACTTTTCAGTTTTCTCATTCACACATTTTTCAATTTATTTCATTTGAAGTCCACTTGCCATGATCTTTTGCGTTGGGCGGGTTTTTATTGAGGCAAGCAGACAAACCCGCCGAATGCCTGATTTTGACCTTTTCGGGTGGTCCAGCGGCGGTGTCCACGGACCAATTTTGTTGGCTTGACATCGCTTCTCAACGCCATCTAATATGGCACAAATTGTGGTTCTACATATTTCTATTTAATCACTCTCAAGGTGACTTCTGATCCATCGAAGGAAAAAAATTGTCTGGAAACTTGTTTTTCGGTCTCCTCAACTTCCGAGCCGGTTATCTTGGTTACCCTTCAACTTCCAGACCTGGAACTTGGTGCTCGCCTACCTACGCATGTTGACAGTAAACCATGTGAACCTTGACCCCTTGAACTAAAAGCTGCCCCTGCAGGGCCCTTTTTTCGATCGTTGCGAATAAGTCTTTCCCCCCTGTATTTGAAAGGATTAGCCTTTTGATGTGAAGAAAATGAACGTTGTGTATATCTACACAGTACATTTGTGTGTGGAGGGAGTGTGTGAAAAAATGAAGAGGTAAATAAGGCTAATTGCTAGTCATCCCAACACATTCACTCTTTTCCTTGTGTGTGTGTGTATGTGTGTAGGAAGACTGGATCATAAACGAATATGAAGATGAGGAAAATTAAATCTGAAGTAATTAAATCAAGTAGGCACGGCCAAACGATTTTTAATCGGTCCTTTTCCCTACTCTCTCTCTCTCCTATTAAAGTTTTTTTTGATAAAAATTTACACAATTTCCCCCTTCCTCTGTTAGGGAAATTGGGCACAATGGACGGAGGGAGACACACACATGATGGTGTAAGCACTATCTTATAATTTGTCAATATTTTCCTCGTGATTATCTTCATGAGTTAGTGATGAGGTCTAGAGTCTGGACAAGGCATGGGGAGGATTCCAGACACACATCCACACACACAGAGAAGAAGAGAGAGAGTAAAGAGTAAGTCAATATTTTACCCAACTCAGTCTTCCCCCAATAAATCGACTAGATAATTCTCACATTAAGAGTACACTACGTTTGTGTGGACTGTGCGTGATTCGAAATGAGAGACTATCTTGTATCCTTTCTGTCACGGCACACACAGTCACATTGAGTGTACTCATATTCATATGGAAGCCAGAGGAAGTAAGGTTGAAGAGAAAATTTTTTTGGAGGGGATAGTAGAGCACAGAAAAAGCTGGAGCACTCTACTCTTTCTCTCTCTCTTGGAGCTGGAGAGGGAAATCATAATATATTGACACATACAAACACGTACACACACTCCACGCACGCAGACTTGCATTGCATTTACACGACAGACACGAAAAAGGAGAGAAAAAGAGAGACAAGAACAATGAGGAGAGGATGGAACAATGGGAGAGCCGGGTAGGATGAGAAAGCCCAAAGATGATCGATACTCATACCGAGTCCCTTTCTCTCTCTCCACCCAAAATGTAGTACGTAAGTACAAGTACGACAGAGTGTGTGTCTGGTAGAAAGGGAGAGGCAGGAACCTCAGAGTGCAATAGGGAGAAGAAGGGGGTGAAAGTGAAATTTATATGCACAAAAGAAAAATTCGTCACCATCACCATCCTCTGGAAACCGGAAGTGAGGATGGTGGTGGGTCGGAGGAGGAGAAACCCTTCCAACTTCAACTTCAGCTTTTTTTCCTCAACTTTTTTTTGGGAATGCGCAACACAACATGACGAATGTTGCAGTCTTTCTTTTCTCGCACAACAACAAAAAGTTATAAATAACTTAATCAAAATTTTGATTTTGTCCCCACTGGCCTAACTCTAAGTCTTCCTTTTTCCCAATCCCATGCCATATGGAGTGTCAGCCTCAATTTATTTTAGCAACTAATTGTAATCACTGGAAAGAACTATTTTGAGACAATACTTTTTTCCTTGGAAAAAATCGTTTCGAATTTAAATTGTAGAATTAAAATGACGCGTTCTAACAAGGATTCGTACTATGCAAATAATGCTGCGAATTTATGCTTTAATTAATAAAATACTAGGAACAGAGTTATGCATACCTGGATGCGGAAACGTGTCCGTGGTTACGTACCCCTAAAATTGGGCATTGAATAGAAAACTATTTATTATATTTATCTTTTTGAAGAGTGGGAGAGGAAGAGAAGGAACTTTTTGAGGAGGAAAAAAAGTTATAACAACAATCATTTTCAAACAAGTTTCGTGTGTACAAAACTTCATGGTGTATATAATGCACAAAAAATTTTTTGCAAAAAAAACCAGATATTCATGGAAAGTAAAAGTTGATACATTAAACTTCCAAATGAAGTACCCACAAATAGCACACGCACAAAAATATGACGTACACTTCTCTCTCTCTCTCTCTCCCTTCTTCCAATACATGTATATGTGTGTGTGTGGTAGAAATAAATTCAAAATGCAAACTCTATGATCCATATCAAAGAATGTGTGTGTGGGTTGGGTGGGTTCCAACTTCCCATAAACTAAAATAACAATTGCAAAGGAGTCTCCGAACAACAACAACAATAATAATTTGTGGATCCGTGAAATTGTGACTAAACTTTTTACCCCTCATTTTTTCTCTATGTATTTTTTTGATCTACACAAATAGTCTTTTTTACAGATTCCACATTATGTAGTCCATTGTACAGAGTGTGCTTCTGCTCCTTTTTTCCCCTGTACACACACACATCCTAGGAATAGGAAAAGTGAGGAGATTCTAAGAAATGTACAAAACTCAACACACACAATTTGTGACATGTAAATAAGTTTTGAAAAAATAATTTCGTAATTTGTCGACATCGCAAGGTGGATCCTGAAGGGGAGTGCATAAAAACATTCGAGCCTTGTGCGTGTATGTATTCTGATGGTTAATGTAGAAGAGAGAGAGAGAAGATGAGAGGATGGGCGATGACTTGGTTTGTGATGATCAAGTGAAATATAAAGAGAAGAAGGGGAAGAGAGAGAGATGTCATAGATAGATAGGACACGTCAAAGTCCAACTAAACACTATAAAATAAGTGTTTATCATGTCGATCTTCCTCCTGCCACATCCCAAAATTTCTTCTGCCTCTCCTCCTTCTCCATCTCCTCCTCCCTCCTTCCACATCTCTCCATGTATCTGAGAGTCAGACAGTGTGTGTGTAGTGTGTGTAATATGTACATTTGTATGATTGTTGTGTGGATGTGCCCTCATGACGGTGTGCCAACCAGGGCCAAGTTCACAGAGTTTCCCTGTTCAAAAACTTGAATTCTCAAAATCCTTCATGTATAAACGCACTGATTAGACTTCCCCTTCTCTCTTCCTTGCTCTCTCTCCACAAAATTACCTCCAGCAAAATTCTCTCACATTTCTTACACATGCAAATTCTAAGTATTATTTTGTACAGGAGAAATGTACAATTAATTTCACTATTCAAATTATCATGTTTCACATTAAATCATCGTAAGGAGAGCTCAAATAAAATTACACACACACTACGACTACACTACACACACGTAGGAGAGAGAGAGAGAGTAGTGTCCAGAAGTTTTTGAACTTTTTAGTTGTAGTGTGGTCATGAAGGTTTCTCTCCTACCCACATCCACATCTACATGTATGTATGGACGAAGGTCTATCAAGAAAGTCAAGTGTTCGTTCAACTGTCAAAATTTCGTTTTCTCATCTCCGCCCCTGTCCGCTCTTCTCTCTCTCTCCCACTCTCTCTCTCTCTCCGTATATCTCCAAATCTGGCTCTTTTATTCATGTAACTCTCTGCGCTCCACAGTCAAGTTTTCGTACGTTGAAAATTTTAAGACAGACACTCGCTGACTTTATGTGACTCCATATATACAAAATATATTTGTGTGTGAGAGAGAGAGAGTCTTTCCAAAAACAGATAGGAAGACAGGGAAGTAGGAGGTAGACACATTGGAAGAGATAGAGGGAGAAAGACGTGATGTCTTACTACAACTTGTGTGTGTGTGTGGTTGTGGATTGTGGGAGGACTAGTTGTGTGTGTGTGTGCCTGTACATAAGATGAAGACACAGAGAAAGTTATTACCTTATCTTTTTGGGAAAGGAAAAGATAGCAACTTACGCCAGACTACATCCTTCTCTAAAAAGTACTTGAAAAGTTCGTCAACTTGATGATGATGAGGAGATGCTGTGTGTCTGCTGCTGCTGCTGCTGGTTCATCATTCAGCTAATTAAGCCACACACAAGTCTCCCCCGTCCCATGACTCATTTCATCATGATGAGTTTCTAAGGATGTAACATGACTCGTGACATCAAGAGAAATTCCTCCTCCTCCTTCGTCTCCTCGGCCTCTACGTTCATCCTGAATTATTTCAACTTCTCTCTCTCTCCCTCCCTCCTACCCTCATCATCAACTTTGAATCCCTTCAAAATGAGGTGAAATGTATGGACAGCGTGTAAGTTGAGGAATGAATGTGGGAGGGAGACGGGAACATAATTTGAAAACAATATTCTTGAAATATTGTCAACTTTATTTTTCAAAACTTGTTGTTTATTTTAGTCCCCAATTTTGTACCTCCTCAACTTTTATATTGGGTGTATGTATATAGTGTCTACACTTGTTTGTACACGTCATAGTTAATGGAAGTGTGGAGGGGAAAAAAGTTCAAAGTATTTTTCCTAGAAAGGAAAGAAATTCTAAATTGAAGGACTGTGCTACATTTTTTACTCATCAATCTAATTCACCTCCTCCTCCTCCTTCTTATTCATCTGAAATGAAGATCAAAGGACACAGATTTTTACCTCTATTTTTTATCACTACTAGGAATCTTCCTCAAGACTCAACTCTAGTCTCTAGTCCCACTCTGGCTATGTATTCTCCCTTGCCATTCAGTCACTACAAGTTTAAATATGAGAAATAAAAACTACACAAATTAAATTTACCTTTTGTCACTATCCTAAATGATAAGAATTACTCTGTACCAACACACACACACCGTACATACATGTACATTCTCCACTCTCTCTAAGAAATGAGATGACATAGAATTGAAAAGACTAACTACTTTGGCTAAAAAAAGTAGTAGAGGTTGAGAATCCTATTGAAGTGAATGTGGAAAGAAGAAAAATTACAGTAATTAAACATATGCACAATCACAGACACACACGCTTTAGACTAGAGACTCTAGTTCGTCATGGAAGGCTAAGTCAGTCTCACGTGTTTCTTTTTAATTTTCCTCTGTAATTTGTCCCTATTTCGGGACTCCTCCTTTACCTTTTCGTGAAATACAGAAAATCCATCCTTTTTTCGCCATTTGTCATTGACGCCACATGGGCAATGTCATTTGTGTGTGTGTGTTGGCTCCACTTCATGTACAAAGTCAAATGATCGTCAACCAACTCTCTCTCTCTTTTCTCCTTCTGGTTGGGACTTGCAAAGACTGTGTTTATGTGTGTGTGTGTGTGTGTCTGCGGTATTGTCCTCACTCCACATATTTCCCAAGTCTGTGGGAAAAGTAATCCGCGCAAATAATCACCCTCTCGCATATGATATGTATATTTATTTATATTTATGCATGCGTGCATCTCCAAATGACTCCACACACATACTCACACACACACTGCTGTTCTGCTGTGACTTTCATGAACGGCTGACTTGTATTTTATTCCACATTCGTCGACATTCCAAGTATTATTTGATGAGATGACTGACTACGTGGCGAAGAAGAATCAAGCTCATTCATATGGCATCTCTCTCTCTATGTGTGTGTGTGAATGTGTATGAAGGCTCAAGACTGCCTCTTCCTCGTCTGCTTCTAATTGCAAGTCTGATTGTACATATAAAGAGAGAGAGAGAGAGAGAGAGAGAGGGAGAGATGTAGTCAACTTTTGCAGTTCTTTCCACGGCCCTCTCAAACACATGACGACGACGACTCTTATGATGAGGATGACAATGATGGGAATGTGAATGTCGTTTCAGTGCCCCGTATGTTTATCAAAGAATATGCTCTCCTCCTCCTCCTCCTGCTTCAAGCTGAGTGCTGATGCGGACTTTGTTCCTACAGAGAGAGAGAGAGAGAAGTGAGAAGAGGGGATGTGGAGAGAGAGAGCAGGTTGCTGGTAACAGACGCTATCATTTCAATGCTATCTTTTCACTCTCCCTAGCTCTCTGCGTGTGTGCCTCTCTCCTTTATGAAGGATCATGATTATCTGCAAAGTCCCATTTCACTAATGGATCTTGAACCATTTCCCCCTCTCTTTTCATTTTTATAATTACAATCACATATATTCTATAAAGGTCAGAAAGACGAACGAGGGGACACACGCACATGGAGCGACACAGAGAGAAAGAACATGGAGTCCCTATTTTACCATACCTACAATGATGACGAATTGACGAGTGCCTAAAAACGTTGACGACACACACACTAATGACTCTCTTTTAGGGTCAGCATATTAGGATTCCAGAGTACAGAGAACGCTTCTGTATGTACTAGAGAAGCGCGTGTGTGTATTGTAGGTTTTTATTTAAACATAGAAATGTATTATTTTTTCTTCGCTTTCTATTTAAAAATTATTCGTTTTGATGGTCACTAAACTCCAGGGAGGAATATTTTTTAATTGACCGTTGAAATTTGAAATCAATTAGAAAGTGCCACAAAATTGGACTTTCTCCAATGTTAACGTTATGCCAAACTACACCCACAAATTGTGGTGCACAATAGATACTAAAGAATTAGGATGGTGGTCCTGTGTGGAGGGACTCGAGTGTACTGGCTTTGACTGTCGGAAAGAATTTGATGTTGTAAAATATCGACAAATCAAGGAACGAAAGGGAGAAGGACTGCCACGAGTGAAGAAGAGAGAAGGAAAGTTGAGTTCATCATATCAAAAATCCAATCAAATATTTGTGGCAAGCCCCAGTAATTTGAAGCTTTCAGGAAATAACTTCTGTTTGTGACGTTAAGTGTTGCTTCCCCGAGCCACCAAACTAAACCAAGAGAGAGAGAACCCACGTCCCCATTATACACACCACCATGTCCCATCACACACACACACTCACTCTCTCTCCTCCAATGTTTGTGTGTGTATGTGGAGGAGACGACCCTATAGTCAAGAGTGTAAATTTTTCCCTCATTTTCCGCAACCCGCTCTTATGTACCTCATTTTTTAGACATTACATGCATACACACACACACTGGAGAGAGAGACGGGGAGGGCCGTCCATGGGTTTATTATGAAGAAAAATATTATGAGTTTTAATGCTCACACCCACACACATCCAGTACATATAGGGAGAGGGAGAGTGATATGGTGACTAATGCAAGGATGGAATCGAACCATTAGAAATATAATATTACAGAAAGAGAGAAAGACTTCTTTCTGGAGAGAGACTACCCTTTGAAACCTCACTGACTACATTATCGAGTGGGGAGGGAAACTTTGCAAAAATCTCAGCAGGGCACTGCCACAAGAAGCAAGGTAATAAGTTTTCCCTCTCCTCCTCCTCTTCTCTCTGTCTGGCTACACGCGCCACGACTCTAAGGACACTTCGTCAATCCACTCAATTTGTCGCCCATCACAAACACACTACTTTTATATTTCCAGTTAAAATCTAGCTAATGCATTACAGTCTGAAAAGTTTCCTCCTCCTCCTCTCAACTCCCCGTTCCCCGTCCAACTCACCACTTTCTACAGAATAAAACTTTTTTTTAATATCCTTTTCTAACCACCAGCCACCAACCACCACCCTATGTGTCTTCAATTACAGCACCAATCTCATACCCCTCCACACACACACACACAATGGGAGATTGTACAACTGAGATAATGTACCCTAGTCAATTTTTTTGAAAAAAAAAAATTTCAATTACTAATCTACTTTTGATTGTGAGTCCTTCCCTTCACAATTGTTCAACAAGCTTCATCTCAGACAAGGAACTCAAATGACCCAAATCAGTACACTACACACACACAGGTACTGCTTTGGATTTTCCCCTTCATTTTTAATCCCGAAAAATATCTTTCAAAACGAAGAAAGACATTTAATACTTTAAATTTTCTCAACATTTCATTCCGGCCTGAAATCCGACAGTCGCCGTATGTACTCAATTTTATAAAAAAATTCTCCGAAAAATTCTAATGTGAAGTTGGAAAATGAGAAAATTTTCAAAATGACACCCTCGGATCATTTTCACTCGGCGGAGAGTGAGAAAGAGAGGGTGAATGGAAGAGTGTGGAATACGTAGAGAGTACAGACATACGAACGGAGAGTGAGGTTCCTTATAAATCTGCTCTCGTGACAATGAACATGATACAATATTGATTGACGACTTAAATAAAGCATGCTTGAGTAAGCCACAAATGTGTCAATAGACTCCAGATTAGACCGGATTTAGTGGCTGATGAGTGAGGGGAAATATTTTCTGTATCCATCACACAGACACTTTACTCTCTCTCTCTCACACACACACTCACTCTCAAACCATACGTTCAATACTATTCCGAGTTTTTGCATGGTACATCCGAAATTCAATAAATTTCCCTCATATGAAACATATTTCCAGATTGTAGGTAGTCACCATGCACACACGCAATCCCACCTAGACACGACATGACGCGACACTACATGACAAAAGCCTCCCTGATCCGAATTCCCTCCCTCTCTTCCACACACACACACGCACACATATCATATAATATCATATATAGATGGATTCACAAAATACCAGGGAAACTGCCGTGAAAAAATAGTTCCCAAAATTAAATGCAAAAATTCTGTTATGAAGACTATGACTGGGAGAGTACATACTAATTATTGAGAGGATGTGTGTGTGTCGTGTCCACATACGCAATACATGCTCAAGAATGGAGAACGAGTTTGGGTGCTAATCAAACAATTTAAAGCGGATTAAAAGAGACTGTCAATAATACCGTCTTTTCTCTCTCTCTCTCTCTCGCGTCCCTCGCATGGATCATCGGATGTGAGCTTCATCTTGTTGGATGTTGGGAAGGGAGGAGAGGAGGGCAGAGGGAATCGTATCAAATGATTTCATGTGGATTACATAGACTGTGTGGATATTAAATTCCACATCTTGGAAATCCTGACAACAAACTCCGCCTTCAATCATTCAGTCGAGAGGGGCTTCTTTTTTTCCCATCCTCTTTTCTCTCTCTTTCTCTCTCTCTCGGTGACTGTGCAGTCTGCTGTGTGTGTGTGTGATGAAAAATTTCGCCTTTTATTATTATTCTACTGAGGAGAATGATGAGTTCTCCTCACATTTTTCTCTTCTCCCTCCACTCCATTCATACATGATATGCATCCATCTGTGTGTGTGTGCTTGTATATTTTTTGTCCTCGCACTTTCCAATTTGTACATCAAGTAAACATCCCGGTATTTCCTTGCCTTGCCATTTTATTCCTGATTTCTTTTCCATTTTTCCACATCCAACGGTCCTTCTGCTCATCCATCTTCAAAAAATTTGTCTGTGAAAAAGAGAAAAGTGATGATTAATTCTTTTAAAAATTCCATTTAATCCATTTAATTTTTTATAAATATATTCAACATTAATTTCCTATAGCTAATGGGCCATATTCTAATCTCTTTACTAGTATCAATTTTATTAGTCCTCAAGATGACACACCGCATATGTCCTCACATGTGTGTGTGTGTAGTAGAGAAGGTTGAATCATAGAAATCAAAGTAGGGGGTTTAATTTATAGGACACACACACTCTCTCTCTCCCTCCCATTCGATCTTATAATGTGTATTGAGTGTACAATAATGGGAGGGAAGTGGAGGGATCCCGTTTTGAGGGGTTTTGTGTTAATAAATAAATATAAAATTGATATAAAGCATTTTAAATGACTCAACATTAGCCTGAACGGTCTCAACATCCAAAGATCATGGAGAGAAGAGAGAAAGAGAAAGAGAGAGAGAGAGAGAGAGGGAGATGGGAGGGAGCGGGCGGAAATTATGCCAGGAATTAATGTGGACTAAGTTTTTTCCGAGTTTTCTCCTCGCAGGAAGTGGATACTTTCTTCCCTCTTTAAAGGGCACTAAACCCCTCCATGTAATAAATAAAACATTCGTAAATTTGCTATCATTTTATTCCCATAATAATCATAAGGGTTCTTTTTTTCTCCACCAACTTCGTACTTCCCCTTCCACAAATCAGGGTAAAGTGCACACACACTCACTCTCTTTCTCCCAACCTCTCTCTCTCTCTGTTCTCGGAGAAGAATGCCAGGCACATTTTCCCAAAAACTCTACAATCCATACCATATTCTCCACACTACTCTATAACAACACACGTACTCGTATATGTACAATTTTTTTGGCTCTCTCCTCCCGACCTCTTCCTCTTGGCTCTCCCTCCTCACATCCAGTAATTCCCTTCAAAGAAGATATAATATTCCACACACAGACACACAATTCTCAAAGTCAATAGAGGACTAACAACAGAGTGGAATGGGCATAGGTTCTCCAGACTGGAGTCACCAACTTGAAAATCTATGTTGTTTCCACTTAAAATCCTCTCTCTCTCTCTCTTGCTGTATACATTTACATTTTGATTTCTATTTTTTTGCCCTTCCTCCATAGCCCAGAGTGTAGTGTAGTTGTACTGTATAGAGAGAGGAGTCAGTGGATGGGGAGAGTGCATAAATCTCGGGTTGGATGGATCGAGAGGAAAGGAAAAGACACATTTGAATCTCCTACTAAATGCGAATCGGAAGTGGAGAAAATCTCACGGTGATCGGAGTCAAAAAGGAACACATATCACCCCACCATATATTCTAATATATATAGTATGTGGAGCCCTTATTTTATTCCTCCAATTTTAACTTGTTTCACATGCTCATGCATCGTCTCTTTGACAGACTGTACATGTACGTGTGTGTACTTTCCTACCCGGGCACATTATACGCACAAGATAATGTGTGGGGTGTTATGATGATATGTCGATCCTTTTTTCTCCAATTCTTCTCTCATACTAGGTATTGTGTGCGCTTACAAGCTCGTAGCCCGAACTACGGCTACGGCTCAAAATATTGAGGATTACATAACATTTGACAGAGAGAGAGAAGGTGTGTGTGTGGGTGCATATGGGAGGAAAATATGAAAATGTCATCCTCCTCCGATCGGGACTCCGTATCACATCCTCTCAAACACAAATACAAATATGACTCTCCATTCTTAGCTCGGAGTAAAGGGAGTCATGAAAATAATAATAATAGTTCAAGTAGGTAGATATGTAATGTGATGTGTGCCTACTTTTCCAGACAGAGTGTGTGTGTGAGAGAGACGACACGGTGGTTCAACCATCAAAATGTAAATGATACGGGGGGCAGGGAAGCCGGATATTGCTACAACATTGCTGATGCCATTGCCATTTTTCCGAGTCAGTCTCTCTTTCTCTCTATGTGTGTGTTGTGTGTGTGTTGGAATATGGAGGTTGAGGGGAAAATCTTTTTTCTTGTTCCAGATCCCTCCGACTTGAGAGAGAGTTGGTTGGGGAAAGAAGGGTAGGATAGAAGAAGTGGGTGTTTGAGGAAAGGAAAAAAATAGATATATTTTATGCACGACACGCTTGCCAAATGAGATGAAACTTAATTTATAGTGGCTTTTCTCGGCTTTGTTCACATTTACGAGGTCTTACGCGCAAAAAAAGTATCCCTCTTTCCCTTTCTTTCTCTGTGAGACGAAAGAGAATGAGGGAGCAAAGGAGTTGGTACAGATTTTCCACAAAAATCCGTAATGGCCCTCATTTGTTTCATTGTAATCTGCTAGGAGGAAACTCCATGTTTTATTTACTTATAACAATACTCCCCCTCCGCATACTGTGTGTGTGTGGTGTTTTTTCTTGAAATTTTTTGTGGGTAAACAGTAAATAAAATGGAAAAGAAATGAGTTCATCCTTTTGGAACAAAAATTGAGTTGGAGTTTTTGAGAAATTTGTAGATTGCAGGGTAACTAACGTTAATGGAAGCTGGTTTGTTAAACCACATTCAAATGTTAAAGTTCAAATAGTTCAATACAACATACACTACATGAAGTAAATCCATTTTCCTTTTTGTAATCGTTCAATACTTATAATTTTCCAAATAACTCCCCCCGTCAATCCCGTTTGTATTTAAATCAACAGGATTTTGTGACTTATTCAATTTTCGGATTGATTCCCATTCTTTTTTGATTTTTTGACAAGTGGAAATGTAATAAAATGGAATTTTTTAATATATTGTACATCAGACGACAGTCGGGATGAATTGCTCAAAATTAAATTTTCTTACACAAGACTTGAAAGAAATGAATGATGATTGAAAATGTCTTATTTTTCCCTTTCCCTAGCCCCACATAATGGGAATGATATGGAACTCTTTGATCGTTCAAGCCGATTATTAGCAAATATTCCTGATATCGTCGGTAAGCGTGATGAATACCTGTTCAATAGTTATCTACAATTTTTATGAAATCTTTTATTACAACTCCCAATAATTCCATCAAAAAAGAAGGATGAAATAGAAAATTTTGCAAACAAGAAAAACTTTTGAAAATTTTCATACACAGACGAATCAAAGACTGTCAATTGTAGTAAGTGGGATACATGATTACAAATACATATTAAAAACACATTTGCAGCTTCAGTCACATCTTCTTTTATTGAAATGTATGCACAACAATAGACATGTCATTGAGAGTTGTCAAGGAGAAGAAAATGCGGAGGCAGGGACACGAGGTGTTCCATGTGTGTAAAGGGCCACAGCAAAAAAGGATGAATATTCTGTTATGTAAAAATGGGCAAGTCTGATCATGCACATGAGAGCAAGTAGCTGCTTCTGGTATTGAAACGCACACACACACACCGAGGGAAGGCGTTGAACAGAGAGAAAGAGAGACTCCGGGAAATCAAATCGAATTAAGGGAGACAGGGAATGAACCTTAAACTCGGTGTTGAGTTGGATGATGATGTGTGTGGGGTGAGAGAGGGAGTGGAGAACATATGTTCTGTGTGTGTGTGCTGTCTGCCATGTTTACGCAATTTCAAACACAAATTAGCTCAATCAATCCCAATTGTTGCTTCAACTTTAACGACAACCAACAACAAGTTCCTTCTCTCTCTCTCTCCCTCCATCTCTCCTCTTTAATTCAATTTGCATTTAGGCCGTTGGGAATTTTTTTTCTTTCCCTTAATCCAATCAAACAATATGCTGTGTGTGTGTGTCTCTCTCTTTATGTACGGGGTGTGTGTTTTTCAATGGATGCAATGCAGGAGCTTAGACATGTTCAAACTTCCCCTCACTCTCTCACCCTCCTTCCCTATATTTAAATACGCATTTAGCGTTTGGCCTTAAATGTACAATTCATTTTACATTTACACATCCCCACCAGCCATCCGACACACACACAGAGGAGAGAGAGACAACCACCCGCTCAAAATCCACTGTGTGTGTACTTTGTGCACATTTCATTTGAACAACTTAAAGTGACAATCAGACAGTGTATTTATGAGAGAGGGGGAAAGAGGAGAGGAGATGGAGAATGTCTGCATGATATTAACAGGGTCAAGTGGAAAACAAAATCCAGTCCACTTGTCTCCTCCTCAATCACTTTGATACTCGATCCTCCTCCTCCTCCTTCTACTCTCTCGTGTGACACTACAAGAATTGTTAAATTACGACACACAAATATTCTCATCCTAAATCAGAATTTAAGAGAGAAAATTGGCTGAGGATTCTCCACTCCCAGCTGCTCTCTCTGTCTCTCTGCTAAGAAAAAAGTGAAAGGATAAATACCATAAATTAGCATGAGTGAGTACAGTCCATGGTTTTTTAAAAAAAGACTTGTATTTCATGTTCAGTGCACAAATGTAGTATCGATCAACTTGTCATTTTTTATTATGTTCTGACTACCATCAATTGCATATGATGTGTGATTTCAAAATGACGTAACTCCACTCACAACCCTTTCTTCGGATGTCTTGGATTGTAGAGCACCAAAATGAGAGAAAGGTTGGAGTGGAGTCGTGTCAATTTGACATACACAAAGCTATAGCTGGTATTGGGTCCCACACAAGTGAATGTGTGTGTGTGTAGAGGGATTATGTATGTAGGGTGTGAAGCGGAACCTATTTATAAAGTCATGAATGAGAATGGTCGAAGAGCATAAATCATAAAAAGTTGCAATGCAACGAATTCGTGTCGATTTTGCATATTTAATCTACAAATTTGAATGGAGGACAATTTTACATCCACACATGCACCCTGTGTGTGTGTGTAGTTCACTCATCATGGGACATGGGTGTAATGCTTGTTTTGAGTACACATATTTCCCAAACGTAATTTTTTTGAAGGGGCTCCTTCAGGAAAGTTTGACTCTGACTTCATTTGAATGTCAATACAATTCAATTAATCACACTCTTCCCTCTCTCTCTCTCTCTTTTCCAAATGATCGTGTCGTCGAGGTGGGTTAAAAATATTTACCATCATTCCCAAACACACATGGCTTTGGCTTGCCAAGGACTCGACAGTTGAAATAAAAAGGGTTATGAAATAAATAGGAATATTTTAAAAATTCCTATTCTCAATGTATCTTTAATTTTGGCAGGAATTGCTCGAGCTGATTTCTAATTGTCATATTTTTTAAATTGAGAATTTTCGAAACAAAATTGTAAATAAATATTGTTAAAGAAAAATGTCATTGAAGACAGACTCATATAAAAATAATCTCCAGTCCTTGATCTGAAAAAATGAATTTGACTGCAGTGGACTTAAAGCTGTGGAGCATTTTCAATTTTGATTTGGAGTCGGTCAGATAAAAACAAAAATCGAGATTGAATTGAATAGATTTTCAAATGTTAATCGTAAGCTTCAGGATTTTCTTCTCTTCTCTTGCCAGCGCAATGGGGATGGAGATGAAGAGATGCATCTGTGTTATCTATCCAAGTGAATCTAGTGTTTAGTTTGGGACTATCCCATCCACACACACAAAATTCCATGCCGGGTTAGAGAGAAGGATGATGAGCATTTGAATTGGACACTCATGTAACAACCTTGGTTAGGTGCAAGAGAGAGAGAGAGAGATTGTCTCATCATCAGTACAGACACACACACGGCTTCTGCTGGTGGCTGCACTTCTTCTTGGTCTCCCAACTTGAATTGACCGAGTGTGTGGGGTGTGAGTGTGTGTGTGTGGAGGGGTTTTTGATGGGGATGTGAAGGCTTATGTGAGTGCGCTAATCAAATGGACCACCCGCCTTGAACACACGTATTATACAGTGCTCATCTTTATCTTTGAATTGCACAGGGTGAACTCTAATATTAGATCATCCACTCCTCGGATTTATTTCAGACCTCACAATGAGAGAAAGCACCGAGCGCACCAGACCAGAAATATCAGGGCCAACCCGACTGTCAAATCCAATAAACTCCAAAATCCTAACTTTTTTACATCCTTTTTAAACAGCCCCGAAAGCTTGTACACCATCCACACGCACACGCACACTCAAAATCCACAAATAAATACTCAACGAAAGAATGAGTGTAAGCAAACCTTTTCGCATACTCACCTATAAAGTATTCCTCCATTTCTGCACTACCAACAAAGTGACCAATCTAAACCGAAAAATTTGAAGTAATTTTGAGTAAAAATGATTCTTCTAATTATGAGAATTTTTCCTAAATTAATTGCATGCGTGTGTGGAATCCACTGTCAACTCTTCCTTGCAGCCTTGATAATAATCCAGTCATCATGGAAAGGAATGGAGGGAGAGAGTGTGATGATGATCATGAGAACTGAAGCTATTAAATTCTTAAAAGGGATATCAGAGTTCATTATCTTTTCTAATTATGAGAGGGACTGGAGTTGGAAGGAACAACAATGCAGCCGCAAGTCTTCTCTTTCTCTTCTCAAGTTGGAAGAACGTCTGGAGGAGTCTAGGAGGATGAGAGAGAGAGAACTTTATCGCAGGTCGCCATACCTCCCTCAAAAACCCGCCTCTCCCCACAAAAGACCATACTCTCCCAGTCTACCGTCCACACACACACGCTACCACCACGTTTTCTTTATTTTACACAGTCGAGAGACAGTTGTGTGTGTGTGGATTTCGGAAGAACAGCACAGTCGTAGTTTTGTCAATACCCTCATATGTTCCTCCGTGTCTTTCCGTTCTCACAATCCTACAGAAATGATTCTTCTCCTCCTCCTCCACACACACTCTCTGCCTCATGGAGAGTTTAATACGGTCCCGGGTTCTAATATAAACTTGTAAAAAATACAGTCATACACTCTCAACGTCAACGTCGGAGGTGTGTCAAACTACACGTGATTGTCGTCATCCCTCTCCTCTCTCGAAAGCCAAAACTGTAGAATGAAGAGTCAAGTATATTTTGCTATGGGTAATACTTTCTCTATACAATTTTTGAGGAAAAGATGCGTGAATGGATATACCTGCTTTAATTTTGTTGCTATAGTTCTAATGGCCAATTTCATATCCTAGACGACGACCTACCCGGACTTGCTCTCTCTCTCTCATTTCTACCCGCTTCACTGATTCTCCATGGTGCAATTTCCTTAGCCTCACACACGTCGCATATCTTGCGTATCTTCTCTCCAGAAAACGTGTGTCGTCTCTTATTCTGACATTGGGTAGTTCCAGGCATGGTAAAAACGGGGTTTTAGACGAAAAACCGGTTTTCCATGTTTTTACCCATCAGTGACAATACAAAAATATTTTTGAGTCATTAAAATTAAACTTAGTTACTGCCCGACAAAATCGAGTGAAGGATGCGTGGGTTGAAAATGAAATTTGTTCACATAAGTAAAAAGAGTATCTTTTTTTTAAAAAAAAAATAAACGAATTACAACATTTCTAAATTTGTATCTCCACAAAATGGAATGACTAGAGCACGTTCATTTGAACTCACTTCTCGGAATGGTGTGTGTGTGTGTGGAGAGAGTGGAGAAGTTAAAGCAATATTTTATAGGCTGAAGAATAGACAGGGAGAGAGAGAGAAAGATGGGAAGAGGAAAAAGTTTTAGTTTGATTCTGATGCTAGGGCACCCGGAGGTTCCGTGGGACTCTAGTATATATCCAAGTACATTCAACTTGAGAGACACGAGCACACACACACACTCTCTCACAACCTGCGATTAATTTGAAGATTACTATGGTTTCCACATGCTGCCCTCAATATAGGCTTTTTCTCCCGGTAATAAGTTTCTGCTCCAGCAGTTTGGGCAAATGGCAGATTTTCTCCACTCTCTCTCTCTCTCTCTCCCTCCCTGCACTCTCTTTATAGAGACAAGTTGTATTTTGTTAGCTGTTTGCATTTCTCACTTCATACTCCACACACACAGTGTAGTGTGTGTACACCTCCCACTCCACTGCCACATGCGTCTCACGTAACTCCTCTCTAATAGCCTTTCTAGGTCTTCCTTTCTGTGATTTCATGAGGAAATGGAAAACTCTCATGTCTTCACACTGTGAACTGAAACACACACATGATAAACAACACACACACACACACCAGTGTCCCCATCACCCCAACCAGACAGCATTCATATGGGTTTCTTAAAAATTCAATTACATTTCATTTTTCAACCTCCGTAATTGTCAACAACAACAGCAAAACTGGAAAGCAGGAAAATTCTACGAAAATTAAACTTCATTTTCTCCAGCGCTTCCTATTTTATTCCAGTCCTACTGTAAATATACATTCATAAAAACTATTATTAGAACTTCTTTTAATAATTTTTGAAGGATATAAATGCGGTCAATTCCTACCGTTTTTAAATTTATCTTAAAGTTTGTTCCATTTTGTATAGATTTTTATTATTAACTTTCTCTTCCTCTTCTCCTCTTTTTTTAACGGAGTCTGAATCAATTTGGAAAATGAAAGAGCTTGTAAGGTTCAGGACCCTACAAGCCTCTCAAGGCTTTTTACTCTAAATGGAGTGTACATACAAGGAAGAAAATGGGTTGAAGACTCGAGAAGAAAAAGGAGAGAAGAAAATTTTGCAACAAAGTAAGAAATGAAGTAGAGAGAAAGAGAGGAGGAGAGAAGCTTTATTTTATAACATGGAGGGATAGACGTGGAGTGGAAAGCTCGTCGAGACTTGATAGATAGTAATTTTAATACGTTGCAGTCTTCTTCCCTTTGTGCTCGTAATAATGGAGACATGAAAACAGACAGGGAATAAATAAAGAACATATTGACCGCATTCAGGATCAGTAATCCAAATTGAACTGCCTTGCCTCTTCCAATATTACTCTCATTTTAACTCCCTCCAACACACACACACACACACACACACAAACCCAGTCTGGGACTCTCAATAGACTCTCTCGGTGTAGGAATAAACCAAAGAAGAGTCTTCCACACACATACACACACCCTATAAAGGAAAGCAATCCGATTAGTTTAGCATTGCCATTACCACTCCTCATGATTGGTAAATTTCGTTCCAATCCTATCTCCGAGGAACCAGCAGAACAAGCTTGGAGAATATGGGAGCCAGTCTCTCTCAACTTCTTCTCACACAAACTACACACTTTACATTCTAATACTCAATCTACAATCTGCACTGTATTCTTCCTCCTTAAGACTTCCCGTCCTCTTCATATTTTCCTCCAAAATACTATCAATACCCTCCCCTCCTCCCATTTTACTCATGCAATTTTGGGTAAAGGAGCCGCGGAAAATATTCCCTCCCACGATGTCACATGATCAACTTCAAATACTTTACAGTTTAACTGTATTTTAAAAGTCGCAAAATAATGGGATACTTTTAATTACAATTAATTCCTCCATCCTAAATACAACACAGTAATTACATTAAGTCAAATTATGTAAAATATCCAATTAAATTATTAATTAGTGTAGTTCCGCAATTAAAAAGCGTGGCTCATTTTGTCGTGACTATAAAAAGTGTGTCTTGACTTTCAGTTAGATTTTGTCAATATTGTAAATATTTTTAGCACCTACCCTGCTATTGACATTACACATTGTGTGTAATGTATCGAAAAATGTCTCGCTTCTGTATTTAAAAACGAGAGCACACGCTCTAAATGACCAGAGAGAGGGGAAGAGGGGAGTCGTCGTACAAAATAATTATTCAACGTTTTGAAAGAATTAAAAATTTTGTGACGACTGTCGTGGGCAGCCAAAGGGAAGCATGATATATATTAGAGTTGGAGTGACACTTCAAATGTGTGTGTGTGTGGTGTGCAATTATTTTCCCACTTGTAGTTCTGCATGATTGATAAACTTGCATTCACACACTTCCACGACTCCCATGATTTCTCTCTCTCTCGTTTTAATAATAATATGTTAAGAAATGAGGAGGCAGGGCGAAATAATATATTAACTATTTACTCTCTACTGGGTCCAATGTGAGAAGAGGGACGACACTGCCAAGCCCTGGACTATTTTTGCTTGAAAGCGACTGTTCTCTCGCTGTGTATGATGTAATGACGTGGATGGGGTGTTTTAAAATATGTTTTTTTGCATGTACATACCGAACCATGAGCATCAGACAGAAAGTGGACAGAGGGGGGGGGGGGGCTGTGTGTGTGTGCGTTAAGCGTGTGTGTGGTGGTGGGTCTACACAATGAATATGCGTAAACAGAGGACATTTAAAGGAAGGTGGAGGGAGAGGGTGGAGAGGGGGAGACAGAGAATGGAGGCTGAACTCAATGAAAATGAAATTGCAGTTGGATTTGAATTTGAGTAATGGAGGTTCCCAATAGAAAAGGGATGACTAATGAGGATATAAATATTAGTAAACGAGGGAGTATTGTCTCAACCACTTGGGTTGTAATAATTTCCCCTTCTGTGGTCACACAAAACTTTCAAGTAGTCGTGGTCGTAGTGTGAGGAGGACGGAACTTCCCGTACATTTACAATCCATATTATACATTATACACACAGTCTACATCGGGACACAAGAGAAGAGAGGAAAAGAGGACCGGCCGGCAACAGACAACCTCTCCTTTCATATATTCAAAATTATTACTGATATTACCGCCTACCTCCCCATTAAACCACCACCATCATCTTCAACTCTCTCTCTCTCTTATTTTTAACCGACCATCCCCTCCATTCCTTCTATATGTATTTCATTTTGTCCACACACACATTCTATACAGCCCCAACTACTGTGTGTGTCAAAGATATGCTCAGACTCCCTCACATTCAATACCAAAAGAAACGGAAAAATATTGGCTGTGCAATGGCAAACTTGTCCTCTCATTTGTACAATAGTTTAAGCATGTATAAAATATGTAACGTTAGTTAATGGAAGTGGAGAATACTCGAATGTACGAGACAAGGTCAGTTAAATTTTGTAAATAATTCAGACAATATCCTGAGAATTGATTTTTTATTTGTAATACGAAAGCCTGGGTAGAAATAAGAAGTGCTACGGTATCCACATACAATTTTTTCGAGGTCTACATACAGAGATGGGTGGAGTGGATGAAGAAGACACAGAGAGAGAAAAAACGAGAAGATTAATAGAATATACAATTTTGAGATGGGAGATAACACGAAATAGAGAGCGAAAGAGAGAGAGAGAGATCGAGAGATAAAATCTGTGGATTGGGCAATGGAGCAGAAATAAAATTAATCATGATAATCTGTACTTTTTAATACATGTAAGTTGTCATCGTGGTTGTCCTCCGTCCTCCTCTCATCAAAGTCGAGGAGGAGGACTGGGAACAAAAAGCAACACACACACGTGACTCTGAACTCCTATTTTCATTCATTTGTGTATATATGTGTCTCCCTGCCTGTGTGTCGTCTGCCTCCTCTGTCGCCTCTCTGATTTGGAACCTCCAAAAACTGTGTATAGTTTTTAACGGAGCATACACTCATGAATGTGTAATACACACACACAGCCAGCCACACACACACACATGAAGAGCGGAGCTTGCAGTATTGGAGATGAGAGTAAAAAAGAGAAAGTCCTCCCCCCTTTGGCAAAAACCCCGAGATCGGATGGATGGCTCCGGGAATGAAAATTGGAATCCCTATTAAAGTGAGAAGGAGAAAACCACATGGAAGTACAGAGAGAGAGAGTGAAGCCATGGCTTATCAGTTCTTTAGTTCAGTGGAAAGAGTCCAACCCCATTCATTATGTTTCGTTATGTTATGGGGACCCACTTGAAAATCATTACTTTACTCATCATAGATTACCATTATTACTTGTGAACAGACTCAACCCCTTCTCTTCTCTCTGGCCTCCGCTCCCCTCCTCCCTTCCCTCTGTCTCCAACTGTCACACAGTCAACCCTGGTAGTGGTGGAGTGGCTGCCGTCTCTCCCTCCCTCCCTCCTGCAGTACATACATGACTAATGTTACCACACTTGCACTTGTCCTCCCTCCTCACATTCATTCCCTCGTACTTGAAACTTTAAAATGACTCGTACATGAAACGTCAATATTTTTCCCTTCAAATATCAACAGCAACTCTTAAATAAATCCAGTCCGACAACTGACATAACTCACTCTCTTTCTCTTTATGCTACAGCATGGCCACAACCACAAATCCCTGCCTCCTCCTCCTCTATCAACAAACCCATTTCCTCCAGTAATTTTAAACTGATAGCTTTTTCACTTCCCAGATCCATGTCCAAAATTCCTATTAGCTCCCTCCTCCTCTTCTTCTCCCTCATCAGACCGAGAGTGAGTGTGAGGAGAACATGGAAAACATTTTAAAACTGGGTTTTAAAGTGACAGCCATCTACAGTCAATAATTCCACAACAATCCCAATTTTTTATTGACATTCATCCCTCCCGATCTGTTTTTTCCCAATCATTAACTTTCTCCTCCAAATTGTTTTTCTAAAATGTACTCTGGAGGGTAGAAGCAGAGTGGGAATTAAAGTGGGTTTCAATTTGGAATTTATTCCAGAAATCTTGAAATTCCGTGCAGATCCAATCATGCGGGATATGAGAGTAGAAGGGAAATCACTGAGCACGGAAATAAAATGATGCATAAAAAAAAAATTTTATCATTAAAATCTAACTATTGCAGATTGGGCACTGGGTCTCCTACTGTACATATGTCACTTGTATCATTTTTAAAAAATCTCTAACAGCGTTAAAAAAATTGTTGAAATTTTGGAA
>WJFB01000985.1:0-40540 GCA_009870185.1 Pygmarrhopalites habei | reverse complement strand
AATAGTAGTTGTAAACTAAAATAAAATGAGAGAGAGTGAAAAAAGAATTTACCTCTATTGCTCTCTAGGTTGTTGATTCTCCGGAGAACATCAGCCAGGGTAGCTCGGAGGCAGAGGATTTCGTCTCGCTGCTCGTAGACCTTCTTTTCTAGGTCGCCGACGCGCTCCCTTAGGCTCTCACTATCATTCTCCAGCATCTCGTCTGCGCAAAAAAGAAGGTCAATGTTAATATGTTAATCAATTCCAAGTGCATCACATGGAGTTATAGTTTTTTCTCCATTCACAAGACAGTATTGTGCAAGGACCATCACACACACAAACACAACTTTACTACTACTGCCTGAACACATACACTACACACATGTATTGTACACAGACTGTATGGCTGAAGGCAATGGAAAATCTACAAACGTATCTACGGATACGGAATCACTTGGCTCTCTTCTCCTTAGGAGAAGAGGAACACACACCCAGGATCCCCTCACAGCAAAAACACACTACTTTTAAAACTGCACGACACACAGAATGGTAATGGTGAATTCAATAACACTGAATCTAAACTGCAATGCCCTCAAGGCATCTCTACATAATAATAAAGATAAACTCCAAGTGATGAAATTAAGAGCCATGGGCGTGCTATAAATACAGCTGTTTTCGAAGACTGTAACGACGACAAGGCATTAGGATTTGCCAGATATCTTAATTTTCTGCATAGCTCAGACGAAGAAGAAGAACAGAAGCCAGACCACACATGGAGCAAATCATAGGAGAGAAGCCAGAAAAACTCAACTGGCTGGCTGAATCTCCACACACACAGCAAGCCACCACATCAAAGTAAATATTAAATAGACTAAATACCATGCACTTATGATGATACATATAAATCTGCTACTCTTATAAATACATCATCATCATATATCATTTTTATCCAAACCAATCTCAATTTAGTTTTTTTGTGTTATTTTTCTTTCCCCAGCTTCTACTATTGCACAGTCAACCTCGAACATAAAAACTGAATAAACAAAAAAAACTAGATTAAATGTTGATTACAATTTTAATCTCATCAAATTCTCTTTCAATACTATTATTATGATAACGATGTGAACAACAAAAATTCAATCTCAACAACATCCAGCAATGACAGGTTAGGTACATTAAATGTCATTTTTATTAAAAAATACAAAGACAACGTCGTCAGACTTAATTGTGTGTGTACGTGTGTGTGTGTGGTTAACTGGTTGCATACACACAGACTACAGACGACGGATATGCTACTCAAAAATTGTAATCCCATGCACTACTTCTACAACCAGGACAGGGATAGCATGGATATTGATATTAAATAGTTATATCCTACTACACACACTTGATTAAATTGACCTTGCCCACTCATTTTTGCACGTGTTAAATTTACAAATGTCAGAAAGGACCTTACTCCAGACAGTCATGAGATGTTCCTCATCTATCGTTTCACAAGCACTCATCCTCCTACTGTTGTCCACATTTAATTCTTCCATTTTGTTGATGATACACTTCCCTTAATTTGTGACAACAAATGTTCTCTTTTTGTCAGAGTGGACAGGAACAATTGCATATTACTACGGTACTATTGGAAGTCTTTGGAAAATGAAGCACGTGTAAGGAACGTTTATTTTTTCGAGTGTTGAGCGAGAACATTTTTAATGATCAGGATCAATTCCCTTTTAGTACTCTTTACATACATAAAACTTTAAAAATCCACACTTGAATATATGTTTTTACAAACTGTCCTCTCACTCTCTCTTTCTGAATGAGGATAACTTGAAAGTGACAAGTAGAAGTGGTCAACTCTTTCACGGTTTACACAGGAGGCCGAAAAATAGAGGAACAGTTGCTACTCGTAGTATGTATTTAAAAAACCATGTTCAGTATATTATTTACTACAGTCTTGTTGTTGTTCAAAACTTTGACAGTTACTTTTGTCTCGAAATCAATGTCAAAATATTGTTTGAGCCATAAAAAGACGTAAAAATTGTCTTCACTTGTTGATACGACTATTTGTTTTCAAAGTCCAATACTTAATTTTTTCTTCTAATGGAACATTATGATGTGCACTATTTTTGTAGTTTTTAAATCCACACTAATGTCCAACAGTAAGAAACAGAAAATCAGTCTCAATCCCCTCACTTCAATACAAACTTTAACTTGTTTAAGGTTTGTACAAAAAGACAGTCAAACTGGGAGGACTAGAATTTCATTATTTGACACAGTTGGGAACACTCTTTTTCTTTGGAAAAAAATTCCTCCGTGGAGTACTAATGATTATGAAAAATTCCAACTCAAATCCAACTACAAAATGCAAGTCGTCGTCGTTTGTGTAGTGTCGTAGAGTTGGATGTAAAACTGATTAACACACACTCCCCTCAACTTCCAACTTGTCTCTTCTCTCCATTCTAATTTACTTGTATTAATTTTGGGGTTGACTTGAAGGCACACAGATATTCTATTTCTGAGTCAAATGAAAAAGTCACAGAGAGTTCACAGCTTTCAACGACAACTATATTGCTAAAGAGAGACAGGAAAGAAATTGGTGGGTTGTGTAATTCACTGACTCTCCCTCTTTTTCTCTTCTCTTCCTTCCACTACCACACTCCCTGTGACATGATGAGTCTCCACATTTTGGTTATTAGTTAAAAGTACAGATAGTAATAAAAATGTCTCTTTAAATTTGAATGTACTAAATCTAAATCTGGTCCCAGTGTAGACATTAGTGAGAGGGGGAAAGGGGAAGAGACTTTGAGGCACTCGACTGGTAGTGATCAGTCACAGTAATAACCATGAAGAACAGGAGAGGGTTAATACACAAAAATCCAAAGGATCTTCCTCTCAAAAAACCAAAAAGATATGATGATATTCCGTTTAAATTTCTCTGCACTGTCGTCTAGTGCACAGGGGAAATAAGACGTGCATGGAGCACCAAGATGTAAACTGCCAACTCCTTACACACAGAAGAGTGATCCAATTTCCACTTGCATTTGGAATTTTTCAGCATACACCAATGTTCAAGCCAATTGGTCGGGTTTGTATTGGCCTACTGCCAAAGAGGGACCTTTTGTATACATACATACACACACGCATACATGTATATAAGTATATGTAACCGAGTTTAAACGCACTTAAAAATTAAGTACATGAACATAGTTGGGTTAGACCTATAAGTTGGAGTATCGACATCACCACCATACACTCACACACACACACCACCGCCACCACGGAAAAAAAGACTTGAATCACCGAACATCAGCTATCAACTGTCAGTACCGTATTTATAGGATTCTACATGTAAGAATCGATATTACGTTGTCATATAAATGTATAGATCAGTCGATTTCTATCAGTGAGTGAGAGAAGCCGTAGGATATTACATGTGTGTGTGTCTTTAGCCTCCTGAGCCCTTCTGCACTTTTGTAATACATGCAATTCAATGTATTACATTGTAACATTGAACAACTGTAGTATAAAAATTACAGCTGCACACACACTACTACAGTCATTCAATCCCAACCACGTGCTGAAGTTGAACACTTCTTTATTGATAAGAACTTTATATTTCATCAAAATCACCGTCAAAGACTCAAAAACACTGAAGCTCAAACTGTATGAATGTAGGATGTAGGTGTGTAACACATGTGTGTGTGTGCTGTAGTGTTATATTTGTCAACAACAGGAGAAATTGAGTTTGGTATCGGAATAATTTTTTTTTTTTAAAAAAAATTCATTCAGCTACATATGACACAAACTCTTGTGTGTACTAGTAGTACTTTGTGTGTCCAGAATACAAAAAAAGATTCTGTCTCTCCTTCTGTCAAAAAAATGTTGCTCTTGATTTGTGACGTCATAAAATGGGAAAGATTACATTTTTATGACACTCTCGTATGACGAAGATGGTGACACCAACATGGGACCAGGGAAATGACACTTTACATTCTCTCATTCACCTTGCTGCATTTACTATGTACTACTTCCAATTACAAGTTGAACTCCTTATAGCATTCCTTCTTTTGACGTTTTTAAACTACTTCCCCTAGAGTCTATATCAATCTTATTTAATGTTGGCAGAAGTGCATGATCTGTTGGTCAGATTTGACCCTCTTTTTCCTTTTTCTAAACCCCAAGTCCACCTTTCTTTCGAGTGGCCATTAAGGGGTTTCCTAATGGAGATTTCGTGCTTTGACTGGAGAAAAAGAGTCAATAGAAATTCTATCGCTCCTCACCACCCTCCAACCACATTCACTATTCAGTGTTTACGAAATCTAATACACACACACAAACAGAGGGTAGAACAGTCAGAACAGTGGCAGTCTATTATACCAAATGGAGCGTGTACCCTCCGTTAAGTCTCATAAACACATCCGAATACACAAAGCACATACACTCTCCCATACACTACACAATTTTCATTTCCCCTCCCAAAAGTGGCCTTCCAAAATACAAGGAATTCACTGTGTAACTAAACTACTTGTGAATGGGTATAACCGACTCACAATTGTGTTGTGAATGTCACACACAAGAAAAAGTGTCACTTTAAGTCAGTATCTCCTGTTTATTCTTCCTCTTCTGTTTTTCTCATTTAAAGTTTTAAATAATACTCCACTATACTTTTCTGTTTAGTAGGTGTTGCGTGTACAGGAAGTATTCGAAAAAATAAAGAAAAATAGAAACACACTATGGTCATGGTACCATAAGAATCAGTCTATTTACAGAAAACGTGATAGATGACAAAATGACGACGAATGAGTTCAGAACAACTCTTTGTACAATTCCTGTAGGTTACCACCAAGTCCAAGGAAGAATAGACAATCTTGTATTTTTGTTAAGAAGACCTCGAACATTAGTGTAATGTGTGTGTGGGCGGAACAAGGAGTTATTCTTAAAGAGACAATCTCTGCCAGTTCAACATTTACTTGGGAAGCTCAAGTTAAAATGACAAAATAGCAAAACACACACACAGTCGTATTTCAATTCTGAGAGATTAAACTTAAGATTAAAGATTAAAGACGCAGAGTCTGTGACTTGTAAACTTTGTCACTTGTACTGTGGTAACTATTATAAATTTGAATTTAATCTTCTAGATGATCCGTGACTTGCTCAAAACTCAAAAATGTAAATACCGCAAAATAAAGAATCCGTCACAAACTATGCACTGACAATTCTGAACCTCAAGTACAGTAGGACTCGTTGTTTTTGTCAAGTTCCATGCCAGGATGAAGCTAACCCGACAGCACAACCCGGGTAATTTTTGAGTGGAGACGTAGTAACGATTATGGAATTCATTACGTCAAAACTTTTTTAATAGTCTAACTCAAACGAAATAGAGAGGAGGAGAGGAGAGATATTTAATTTGATATGTCACAACAATCTTGCGTCTGAAACTGAATCCTCTTCTCTCTTCCATTACTCTGGCACTGGCATGGACTGGTCTGATGGGGTATTATAGATTATGTTCACCAAAATTGCAATCAAACTGTGTAGTGTTGTGCAACGGGGGGAATATGTGAGAAACAAGGGAGAACCAGAACCACACACACGAGAGACACAGGAAAATATACAGAAGAGAAGCCAAAACAACAACAACAAATTTTTCTTCAAACTTCCCAACTCAGTCTCACGACTAGTACTGCCCAACTTATCCAGTTGGAAAACCCTGTCTGTGAGGATTTCTTATTTGTGTGTGTTTGTGTGTGCTTGTCCGTGAAAAGCGCGTATAGAAGGACTCCAGAAGGAGAAGATAGAATCGCATGGTTGGGCACATGCCACATGAAAAATTTGTTTTATTCCTTTGGCAACTTCAGCTGAGTTCAGCTTGAAACCAAAAAGAACCTAAAACTACTCATGGCATTGGGAAAGACAAAGTATTAGTGTAGCTTTAACTTGCCGTCAAAAAGGACTTCAGTATACATAGTTAGTACATAACTAACTACATAGACATATATATATCGGGGAGAACCCCCTTCTCTAAAAGAAACAATCATACATGCACTCGCACTCAGTTGTGGGACCAACATATGGAAAATTACAGGGGAAACTCCTTAGCTTGCATCAGTGCAACACAACTAATACTCCCGGTAGTTGTTGAGGAGAAGGAGGAAGGCCAAAGCCCAGCCTAAATGAAAAGCAAAAGCCGGTAGAGAGAGAGTGAAACCAGGTGGAGGGACCCAAAACCCCGGAATGAAAGCGAAAGCTCTCCCAAATCAACTCTCTCTTTCTCTCTGTCTCTCTCTCTCTTTCTCTCTGTCTCTCTCTCTCTCTTTCTCTCTGTCTCTCTCTCTCTCGAAGGAAGAAAAGGCGAAACGCGAAATGTAGATTGACTATATGTCATAATGGAAGGGCACACACACAACAGACAGAGAAAAAGAACACAATAGATACAGTACATAGCCAGCCCCCCACACACGTGCAATTTACCACGTTCAATGCTTTCTCTCCGTAGCTCCAGGAACCCACTCAAAACTCCTACGCATTTTCATTTTTACGTGTGTATAAAATTATTAGTAGAGACATCCTACAAAAAAACTCCTGTTGTCAATTTGCCTTCCAACATGAAAAGTCCTCGTCGTTCTTTTTGAGAAAGCTAGAGATAGACAGAGGAGATAGGGCAGGCAAAAACGAAAGGGAAAATGAATTCCCTCTCATCATATATATTTTGGACAGAATGTATATTATGTGTGTATATTTTATGATCGATATACTATTAATCAATAGGTGCCAGTCAAGTGAATCATTTAGAAAATTTTAATAATATGAAATATTTTTTTCATGATTCGTTCCACGAATCTACACATACAAAGAAGGTTTGTTTAGCTAATGATATTAGGTACGAGAGGGAGAAAAAAATTAAAAAACTAAGAACTAAGAAAATAAATAACAAATGTGTGTGTGTATAACCTTTCTGGGGCCAAGATGGTAATAAACTTGATGGTGTATCCTCTTGAGCTTTAACGAGGTGTAGACAGCAAACTAATTTCCGTTGCAAAGACTCAAACACTTCCAACTGTCTCTCAAACCAGCTTTCTCTATTTTGACTGGAGAGCATGCACACAATTTACTTCGTTTTTCTTTCTTAAAAAAAGTTCCACTTGCTCTTTTCCAAATGAGTTCAGAAAGAGTTTGCACACAATATTTTCAGAAATCGTACAGTAAAAATATGAAACTTTTAAATCCACAACAATTCAAAAGTTTGCTACGTAAACTGCAAAACTTTATCCTTTTAGAATGAAAAAAATTTAATAAATGAATCTGAATGAATTTCACGAATTCGCACTCATCCCTCTCTTCCTCACCACAAAGTAAATCCAACTAAATGACGAGCATGTATTTTTCCATTTTCAATCATGTAATAATGAAAGGAAAAGCGGGCAAGGTTCAGGTGGAGAATAAAAACAACAAAAAATGACTTGACTCGTTGAGGTTATTCCAACAACAAAGGTGTCCAAAACACCTATATTGAGTGTCAAAATAACCTTTATACACGACATACACAATTGAGGATTCTATCAATTTGCACCCCCGTAACGATTCACTTTGAAATCAATATACAGCACAGGGCCTAATCCAACTTGTATCGTTACCAATTATACGTACAAGAACAAAAAAAGTACGTATACCTAGATATATTATTGACAGTGCAACCAAAATATACGAGCAAGGTTCTCCCCAATGTCCATTCACATGGTAGTTATTAATGGTAAGCATGAAGTTGGGCAGTACAAAAAGAACGAAACGGGAAGTTGGTCACAAACATACAGATTTATTTTTTATACCGACACAGTGTAAACATAGGTAACTAATAATAGTGACCAGTGGGATCGGAAACTTCACAGTTTTACCAGTTAGGGAATTTGGAGCTTGTAATTTAGAGGTCTTGGACGCAATAAAAGAGCGACCAAAAGGTGTACAGACAAATTAATGATACTATTGACAACAACAGCAACTAGAGTCAGTAATACTGACTCAATACTAGATAGTGTGTTGTAGTAGTGTTTCCCTTTCATCACAATAAATATAATTTTAATTGGAATTCCGATCCACACAAACACAAAACACCAACACAAATCCATACAAAATGATCACCCACTATACTCTCACTCCCCATCTTAATAAGCTTCAATCTACATAATGTAGAGATATAAAGAAATGTATCACACAATAACAAAAGCCACAATAGCTAAATTTAGCATTGGTTATACTTTTGTACTTTGCAATACTCACTGATCAAGTATGTATGGATTGAATGATTGGAATCCGTCAAATTCACGCCATGTCATAAGGATTGCACCAGAGGTTGAGTAATCAACTACATTAAGCCATTCCCGGTGTGTATTTGTGTGTACTGGAATTTGGTTGACACTTTAATACAGACAAAACCTTGTGAATCATGAGGATACCATTAATCAGCTGAACTATGACTCTCTACACCAAAAAAAAAGTAGTCATCTAAAAATATACAGACCACTAAAAATCTCATCCATGCCGAATTGCTACGTTCCACTCACCCACATTCTATTGTCATTCTGATATTGAGTTTCAGGCAAATCCTCTCTCATCCAGTGTGTGCTTCGAGTAGGACTAGCCAGTGCTCACAAAAAAAGCGGTGGGGGATGCACATGTGAAGAT
This sequence comes from Pygmarrhopalites habei, assembly GCA_009870185.1. Classification (NCBI taxonomy): domain Eukaryota; kingdom Metazoa; phylum Arthropoda; class Collembola; order Symphypleona; family Arrhopalitidae; genus Pygmarrhopalites; species Pygmarrhopalites habei. The sequence goes on along the minus strand of WJFB01000985.1, from coordinate 31,888 downwards.
TGAATTTCATGCTGATTTTCATATGCACGCAGTCTTGTGACTACAATTAAAAACATTGTATTCAATTGCTTAGCTGTACCTTGACTAAAAATCCCATTGTAAAAACCAACCACACATACACACTGACACGCAGTACATACTACGAAAGTACACACACACACATCTTTCTATAATTGATGGACTAGCCCACAACCTGATTTTTCTGAAAGTCTGTTCTCTCTCAGTCCACATGCTACATTGGATAAGGTGGATCATCTTATAACAGCACATCAAAGTATATTAGACTCATCTCCGTCTCTCTCTCTCTTAATTCATGACTCATCCTTATAGTATACTCCGAAGCGACACAATTTAAACTATAAAAAATAAAGACACCCTTCTTTCTCTCCACAGTCTAATGCCTCACACACGGAAAATCATCCTAATCCAATCCTGCATAATCACATTTATTTTAATGCTCACTCATAATATGGTGTTTACTTTATTTTCAAACAGGTGTTTTTTCTTTTCGACCACTAAATTATTAATTACAATTCTGATCCAACTTGAAAGCAACACACAACAACTGGTTGTAATAATACACTATATAAAATTTACAACCAAGTTACATCATGAAGGATATTTTTTGAAAATCCATTACCAATTCTAAAATTGATCATAATAATACCTATCATTTTAATCTTTCAAAACTAGCCAAGCTGCATACGAATGGTCTATTTTACAAAGATTATTAATTACATATTCAGTGAAGGAACTAGTGAGGACCATTTAATACATTCAACTTCACATGCTTCAAATCATTCAGGACATGCAGAGAGAGGCAGTGGCCAAAGGTATAGACGTATTTAAGTCAAAACTATTTCTCAACAACAAGAGCTATGAAGAGTGGAGACGGGAATGGTTAACTCACGTCGAAACATGATGAAGATATGAAAGAAAAAGTATTCTCATTAGCCTTATTGAGCATCATAGTTAGTTACAATCCATTATGATAGTCAGAGCATTGTCATTTTACTTTACTCTCTCATCAGCCATGACTTGTAACTTACATATATATTGTAAGTTTTCAAGTTATATGGGTCAACTTCAACACATACACAATGGTAATTAAAACGTTACGTTGAGCTTAGACTTAAGCTTCCAAATACCAAAAGTATATATATAGCTAAGTTAGTTGTAGGATCAATTTTACAAAAGAGATTTTCAGACTACATAGTGTGTGTAACGCTTTCACATCTTATTTTACAATGTCACAGGTGTACATCTCGTACAAGACACAAAAAAACAACACACTCCTGTCTAAATTTGCCTTTTGGCTACAATACTCTCACACACAACAAAAAATATTTCTACTCCTTCCGTATTACAAACTGTCAAAAGTTGTAGAGTGAAATATTCCAAATTGGAATTCGATATATAATTATTACAAGTTGAATGTACATTCATCATCTCTATTATTCTTGTGCAAAACTTATACTAGAGTTAAAAAAACACCACGACCGAGTTTTCTCTTCTCTCTGAGATATTACTGTGTAGAATGAAATAACTTACACACTCATAATTGTATTTCAATAAATAGTCTAGAATAATTTTAATACGTAAACTCCTAACTCTAATTCTGACACACTAAAAAACCACAATACAATCCCTCTACTCTAGTCTAGTCTGGGGAGAGGCAAGTGACCCATCACACGCAAACACAATGTACACTGTTGTACTCAATACTGAGTAGTAGTAGTAGAGTAAAATAAATGTAATCAACAATGAAAAACTTTTTACGATTTAACTAAATACCAGAAGAAAGTTTATGACTGCACGAAATACAGGATAAACGTCATCTCCATCCACCATAAGTATTTTAATTTCCTTAGATAAAAATTTTATCATAAAATTAATGAACAGAATGAATGAGTTTACAATTCCACAACAAGAACAACAAAGGGAACAACATAACGTTTTATCCTTAATACAATTAAAGAAACTCATATAACCTCTTACTTGAAAAAAAGTGTCCTTAATTACATTTCCTTGAAACAACAGCTCTCTCATACTTTCTTTGACAGTTTGAGAATGAGGTATTGGGACAAAAAAGGAGATCGTCATCTCATCATCATTCCCCACATTTTTCAAATCTCATGAATTAATGACAACAAAATCCACAATAAATTTAAGTCATATAATCTGCATATGATACTGATACAATGATACACCACACACACAAACATACAAACACAGTTTAACCGAATTATACATGAACCACAAAAACCGTTTACAATAGTCAGTACTACTGAGCCACAATCATTGGAAAAATATTGAGTCTTCCTTCCTTCGTACATGAGTATATTATATAGATTAGTTGGAACATGCTCTCAAAAAGAAAAATGCACATTCCTTACCTCTTAAACTCAACCACCTACTTTCCTACACTTGAAAATATTACGTTTCAATATCTTCCTCATTCAAAAGTTGCAAAACTTGTAAAAGCAAAAAAGAAAATTACATTGAGCAGTCTCAACCTGCACACGCACACACATTCACTCACATGATTTCAATTCGCAATTAATTCCAAAGTCAAAAGACCCTGCTTGCCTACCGTTTGCAAAAATATATTGTATTCTCAATGCAACCTCTTACCATGCAATAATTTTGCACATACACTACACACGCCACTTAGAAACGTGTCTTTTTACCAAACGACAACTGAATCTATTAAAGAAACAGATGCATCAAGGAGAGAGAGAGAACGAAGGGGATACAACTTGCATTCTCTATCTCACCGACAATGAATGGACATTACATTGCATCCATTAGAAAAATGTATTTGCAAGATATAATTGGACAATGAAAAATATTACTGCACAACCTGGGCTCAAGGCAAGGCATCCCTACTCTGTCTTTGTATGATGTGGAAGAGTGAGAAAAGGTAGAGAAGGAGGCAAGAAGATAATCGTACCACTCTCATTATTGTAGATCACTTTAACAAAAACACCCTTACAAAAGGTATATACACTAATCAAATAATAAGAAGAAAACTTTTTCATCATCATCAAAGATCACAATCAAGCCTGATGATGTAATGGAAAGTGTAGTATATAGCATACACAGACAATCCCTTTGAGTTTGCTTGAAGCCAACTTTAAAAAGCAACTCAATGTTTCAATCATTTCACCTTAATAAATGTGCGGAAATGTAGTTGGGTGGTTTATGTCATTCACTTTGTGTGATGGCCTTAGTAATTAAAAATCTCCCCACTATAGTTAATGTAAATTACATAGCAACAATCTTTTGCACAGGTTAAACGATGATGAACGAAAGGTTTATCTTCTAATTATTGTGGTTCATTATAATTATTATTCAACTTTAGCCTCAACTGATAAATCCTTACCACCATTAATGGGTTAATATGCTAATTAACACTTTCCCTCCCCCTCGTAATAATAATAATGTCTTTGTCTTGTTCTGTCTACTCTCTTCTGATAAGATTAAGACTTTTAGTTTCTTGCCAGAGTTCCCTATCCTTGTTGGTTGTGTGATATATTGTGTTGATAGAAGGGATTGGCAAATATAAAAATCCCATGTTTAATTACACATTGTCAATAATAATGTACTCTGATAGACAGACAGACAATTATCCTCATATTGACAGAGATGACATGGACAAGCCGGCAGATAAACTCAAGTTTACTATTGTGTCATACACAACCAATTCTAGACTTTGACCAGCTCAACTTGAAGTCCTCAAGTACACAACTCAACAACTAGCAAGAGAGACATTTCTCTATTGCCCCATGCCAACTCTGATACATTATAATGACAGTACAATATTATAAGTAGAAAGGCCACCTTTCTCTCTCTTTACGTTGGCTACTACACAGTATTTTGCCAGTTACAAAAATAATTTTTAAATTTAACCTAACCCACATATTTAACCTAATAGTGTAGTAAAAAATCCTGTCAACATTTGACACCGACACACACAGCTTTGTTTCCCAAGCTTCTTCACATGTCTTCTCTGAACAAATTTACTCACCACACACACTGTAAAGTTCAAATTAGTTTTTCTTGTGTACTTTAGTCATGAAAATGGTCAAAAAAATATGTATAATAGTAGAAAGATCTTATCCACGCATCACATGAGGTCTTTCCTAAAGCTATGGTAATGATGACAACCATGATCTTCATTTGTACTTGTCTACTGTTTTTATTTGCATGTGCGAATTTCATAAAGTCACTCTTCTTCTTTCTTCTGTTGCAAAGATAAGGTGTAACATGTATCCCCTTCGCCAAAGCTCAAATTATTTCATATGTACCTGTTTAGCAAAAAGAGAGCATTACATTACATACAACCGTACTTTGCCAAATGAAGCCCGGATGTTCTGATTCATTGGCATCCACACTATTCTGTTGGGGAAGGGGGATTTTATGATCGTGAGTACGGTGAATATGCTAATAACAAATGATGGTGTGAATGATATCTGAGCCAAGATCAAGAGATAGATAGTCATCATCATCCATCAACGTTATACATTTCCACGAGACAAAGAGAACTGTGAATACTAGCCAAAGTATGAATGAATAAACTCTTGTTTTTGTCTAATCCAGTACAGAGCAAACAAAAAAAACGTGAAGCCCTCACTTTATTTTTACTATGGAGTAATGATGATGATGAGCAGAACTGCATACGTCAATGTCTCTTCTATACCATTCACCGAATTTTCTATCCATGTAAATAGGCATCGATGCATTTTATCCGTTCTAAGAAGAAGGATATTGTGCAAAAATCGTTTCCATTGTTAAATCTACTTTGTCATAAAAAACGGTACACAAGTGTCTCTGTGGGTGACAGACCAAAAGCGTGACACTACTGATGCATCACTTTTTTATTCTGAATGGACAATCATGTCTTCACAGTCAAAAATTGTTTCTTATTCTGTACTCATCCATTCTAAAACAATGTGCAACATGTCATTTCCCAACTTTGTTCCCTTCTACCGTTCATTCCATTCCAAAACTGGATGGAATATGAGAACATCAAGATTAAGATATTGATATTATTCATTTTCTTCAATCCCCTCTCCCTTTCCTGTTAGTCAGAGCATACGATTTCCAAAATTGAAATATATATAAAGAGATCCACATTATTAGTGAAGAAGAGATCATCATTAGTACAATATATAGGGAGAAAAATTTTCATAGAAAATAATTTGCCATCCTTAATTAAACACGTACTTCAAGATAAGGTTCAAATAACGAGCTTTAAATTACCCCTTCATCATATCAATATATACATGGAGGGGGAGGGTCGTTGATTTTGACCCCGAAATTGAGGTTCACACACAACTTTTTAACTAGAGAGGTAGACAGGCAAGGAGAGAGAGAGAGAGAGGGATTGAATACTGAAATCCTGAAGATATGTCTCGATCAAAAAAATGATAGCTTAACCTTGTTCTAAATCAGCAAACAACCGATGGTAAGGTAGGCTGGCTGAACAAAACAATGTACCTCCCTTCATACCACATGAAAAAAATTATTTATTATGTCTACCAACATATAATATTTACCATATACGCACTTGATGTGCATGGGATGTAAAAGTATCTTTCATTTCCTTTCTACTCCATACTCACATGATTTTTATTTTATACATATTCCCCACTCGTCACTCTGTTTGTGTGTAGTATTCGCACACTTGCATAAACTCACTTTCTATTTCTCTGGTTCAATTCGGCAAAACCAAGGCACGCATTTGTATGCACCATGTACCTTAAGGCCGACGTTTCATAGTTTAACAAAGCTGAACATTTTTACGATCTTTGGGGCCAAGTAGTAGAGTTAGTACAGAAGAGAAGGAGGAGGAGACCACAAAGCTTAATAACAATATACTCACTACTCCTTACTCCTCCTGCAATATGGCAAATGTTAACTACTCTTGCCTCGTCCTACTCTAATATTTAGTCATCATTCCATCTGGCTTCACCCCATGCAAACACAAACACTGTGCATAAAAAATGAGTAAAAAACTCTTTTTACTTAACTTTATTTTTAAAGCTGCAATTGCCATATGTGTCTACACTCTTCAGTCGGCACTGCAAAAAAACTGCAAGGCTTCAAAACTTTGGTGCTCAAAAATTAAATTCTCTTTGTTATCCCATACAAAATTAATCAAATGCCAAATATGTATGCAGCCTTTAGTTTAGAATTCCGAGTACTTTTACTTCGTTACTATGTGTGAACAGAATAATTAATATATACCTAAAACACTAGATATTTCAAAATTAGACATTCAAATTTTTATAACTTCTTTCATTAACTACACACTGCGTCCAAAATCATCATCATTTGTGTTCTCACTTCATCATCATACAAAAACAATAGTAATTTTTTACACAAACAAATTTATTGAAACTTGACTCTGTCTGACTCTTGTTTCTGTTCCCTTCACTCAAATTTCTTTGCTCTTTTGACTTCACCAGTGGAAAATAATACTGAACAGTACACTCTCAGAAAAAAAATATGATTTAATTCAAATGGCTGAACCATAGCAGACAATATTTTAACATTAGTGTTAAGTTTAACTGTGAAAAAAGGGGAAGGGAGATCAAGCAACATCTTTCATTACTTATCCATCTCGTCAGTTATGGTCTATTTCAAAATTACTCAATATCATGTTTAGGCATGGATAAATCCAAATACGTCATAGCTCTTCCCTTCCTTACACACACAGGCACACCATGTAAAATCAAACCATTGGCATAAGGTCGAATCATTCGACTCGGATGAACATTATAACTGTTCTCAAATCAACGTCATTAACTTGAGGATTAATTAAGATTAGGTAGAGTGTATCAGTTGTACAGATAGGTAAATACGTTGTTTTGATAATTACTGTAAATGTTATCAAAATATGGGAGAAATATCTTTTAAGCCAGGCCCCATGTTCAAACATTTAAGGTGAAACTATGTGTGTGTGCACTTAAAATTCTGGCCCACAAAAGTATACACTTGCCCTGCCTAACCCTATCCCCGAATTTTGGCTTGAAATTTAAAGGAGGGGGGAACCTAAATTATAAGGTATACTATTATTAAAATACCAGGCAGTACACCTCAAAAACTTTTCCTATTTATCATGCACAAAATGTAACAATATAGGGGGTAGTATTTTGTGCATTAAGAGTCTGATGTCATTAAAGCTACATAAATAAACAGTACACGAGACGAGAGCTACATGTGAGAGAGAGGCTGTATTCACCTGAAATGAAAATACATATAGTACAACGTCTGCCCACAACATGTGACTCTTGGTGGAGCGGATGCAATATGTGCAATTCACCGTCTCTCTCATCCGAAGCTTAGAGCATGTCAGACCATACGAATACCATGTTTACGATGTTTTCCAAGCATTGAAAAGGCTAGAGAGCTCAGCTTTCTTCTCTTCCTGTAGAGTACCACACCTGTAACTTACAGGCTGTGTAAACCTATGATATCCTATCATGTGTACGCAGTGTACATGTGTGTGTGTTCCCTACAAAAATCCCTATTCTCCATCTGGCTGTAATAAGTATGTTGCTTTGCTTGTCCCTCTCCATCTCCACACACTAGATATACAGGGTTGTGAATAATACAAAACCCATTTTTCAAATGAACAACTACACCCACAAAACTTGACCGAAATTTCCTGAAAAATATTTACAAAATTCCAAAACGGTTGTAAAAACATTTTTGCATATGATTTGCCGGCTCTCAAAACCCTCCAAAAGTAAACAAAAATACACACACAGTACACATACACACGACACATTCCCAGAATCTAAATAGTAAAAAAAGGCATGACGGTCATCATCTATAAGGTTGGTTGTTTCTTTAACAACTTGTTAGTTCCCATTAAAAACTGTGGAAGGAAATGTTGGGAAACCAAAAATTTTTTGGTCATTCACACTCCTTCTCTCATCAAATGTAGAGAGAGAGAGAGAGTCAGCCGTGTGTCAAAAAAAATAATCTCATGAAATTTGCTCAAGAATTTTTGTGACAGTACAACTTGTTACTTGTCCAAAAACACTTGCTTCCCCCTTGTTGTCATCCCTGTATTAACTCGGAGCTTGGAGCTACAAAGAAGTCTCTCCCACTTTTCTTCTTTCTCTCGTCTCCTACATATGAGAGGAAAGGACTTGAGGAAATATGTAAATAAAGCAAAAAGATCTCTCTCTCGTTGTTATTTATTTCCTCCCTTGCATTTCTCACATTTGAAGATATAGGTATACTCGTCTAGTTGAGGTAACTGTTATCAAGGAAATGTAAGAACAAGAAAGAAATCCACAACTGACTGAGAATTTTTCCTTTGAACGGAACAACGGAACAGAAGCTGTGGTACGGACAATTTAAGCAGGAACATGAGCAGCAATAAAGAGAGGAAGAGATATACCTATGTAATGTAACTAGGTATCTGTGGTGGAATAATACAAGCATGTCTTACGAATTCTTCTTATATCATGTACACTATCTAGTCACTTGAAGCGTAAAAAAACTAGAGTTAAGACTTGACGACTGTATTGTTTCGTACATACTCTCTCCACTTTTCTGCTGACTGAGTTCTCTCTCCTCTCTCTCCCCAGTTTATTTAGGTGTGTAGAATAGACGGAGAAGAAGAAGTATTATCAAGGTATAGATTAAACACAAGGTATTGAACAAAGACACACAGTTACGAACTCCAGTTGGAACAAGTAAAAGAAGAGGACACACACTGAATGGGTAAAAAAAATAAAATCCTCGTATAAGACACTCTATAATCCTGACTCTTTGACTAACTGGTGAACCATGATTGAGAGGACATATAATGTTTTTCGTAGATTTCTATAATAATATGCACACCACACATCACACGTACACATCCGACTCCGACCGACTCAATTGAGAGTAGAGTAAAAGTAAAATATTTTACGATTTGGGATAGAATGGCAAGTTTTTGACTCGTCAAGTGTGTGACGTATTGACTAGTACTGAGAGAGACTCAAGTACATTGCTATGTAAAGAAGATAATCTTATCGATGCAGTAGAAGAACAGAAGAACCATGTGTGTACCTTCACTGTCATTCCAGTTTGTATTTTTTTCCTTCAAACTCTCAAGTTGAGAGTCTCAACTGCACGAACCTGATGATGATGACATATGATGAAGCTCGTTCAAAAACAGTCAAGGATAATTCTACAAAGTTGTACATTATACATCGTTCGTTTATATGTATTCCCTGTGACTAATTGTATGAGTGACTGCATAAAATTTTTGCAAAAACCATGTAAATAAATATGTACTTTTGATCAATATATTCGATTGTACAGAGAGAAAAAAGTTTTTGAACTGATCCAAGAAAAATTGTACATATATGAGATAATTTATATACACTTTTCATAAAAGATTTTTTCAGTCAAGTACAGTGTGTATATGATCTTCACTTGAACATTCAATAGGTATCCACCTGCAGCGTGCTTAAACGTGAATTAGAAATGCTTTCACAAAAATCTCTTGAAATGTTTTAAAATTTAAAATTTCTTTTTTTAAGGAAGAAATTGGTTGTTTGTTGTCTGTATAATGTAATGTGTATGCACTTTTTTACTACAAAAGTTAAACGTGCAATCAATCAAATTCATTGTGTTGATCTAATGTACAACGAACAAAAACTTTCCACCGTTATAGTACTTTTCTACGTACATCTATAATGTGTTTATACCTGCATAGTATAAGTAGTATAATACAAGTTAAAGTTGAGTCCAATTTAACCATTTCAAGAAAACAAAAAGACTTTGAAAAGGAAAATTCAAGTTTTGTACAAAACTATGTGTTCAAATACAAAAGTAGGGATAATAATAGTAAGTTGAAAGTCTTCGTCGTCGTTTAGATTCTAAACTTTAGAATGGACTTTTGTGTGGTTTGTGCATTTTAGCCAATTGGAATTAATTTTATAATTTGAGTAGGCCACAATTGTCGCCTTGTCTGTTGTGACTCTGGAGATGGAACCGAGGATGAGCATTTTGTAAATATTAAACACTCTCTCAGGTAAATAATAGTAGACACACACAAAAAGAACTAAGTACAAAAGAAGATGCCTCCACACGAACGACCAACAGAAAGTTTAAAAGTTCACCACTAAGTAAATAATAATAAACTGTTTGCCATTAAGGTAACAAGGTACACTAACTATTATATACAACATGATATACATACAATACGATTAACAACAACAGAAAAAAACAAACTAATGAATAAGAAAGGTTATACTCTCTCTCTTACCACTTTCTCGAAAGGATTCTCCTAGAGAACTTGATGCTGAGGCCAAATCCGAGTTGTGCTCACCACCATTTCCGGTAGCCACCAGGGCAGCGTCTTTCATATTGAATGTACCTTGAGAGAGATAGAAAGAAAAGAACAATTCATTTGTGTAAATTTTAGATAATTACAAAATTCATTTCACTTTCATGCAAATTGACACTTGCTTGAATACGCCTACACAATTAACTGTTTTTATACCATACAAAAATATTCTACTTATATGTATAATTTGTACTCAACAATTTATTCACTTTTTTATACATTGGTTGTGAAGATGTAAGTCACCATTTGAAGAGATGAGACGGAAGATTATATATCAAAATTTGAAAATTATAGTCAGCACAACTCTGGCTAACGAGCATATATCAGTATACCACAATCACAATCAGTGAAATTATAATATTATTATTTAATTTTATGTTGAAAGGCCAGGGGAACCCAGTGAGTCTCACTATTACACTCTTATTAACGGCTAAAATTACACATCACGAATAGTTAAATGTGTGTATGATTAATAGTAAAATATTGCGTAACTTTCACGCATCGGCCCCTCACAAACGTGCTTCACTATGTATCACTGTTTAGTGTGTGTATATTTTAAACAGAAAATTTAAATTTTACAATGAATAATTCCCCTTGTGAATGAACCAAGGTAAAAAACTTTAAGACATGGAAAAAAGTACGTAGTAATAGTAGGTAACAAGTAACAGTCTCTTTTTTCCTGCTTAGCACGTCCGGCTGATTTTAATCAAAATTTTGTACTATCGATTGCAAGAAATGTTGTATAGCACACTCACTAACACTGTATAAACTGAGTATTGCACACACACATGTATACGCACAGTTAAATCAACTGTACAGAAATAATATCAACTAAACACTTGACAAAAGAATAATGAACCAGTAATAAGGACAATGCCTGTGATGTGTTTCTGAGTACTGAGTAGCACTCCTCTTTCACTAATTAATTCGTCGTCACGATTTTACAAAACCAACTACTCTTCCTAACATGCTTTTTCACTACCACTTTACTCTACACATTGGATCACACACCGTCACAAAAAAATTGAAACAAAAGTAGTCGTCAATCAATTGATCAAATAAGTAAAGTGCAGGGGTAACAGTTAGGTGAATAGTATTCGGTTATTTACAGATCCATGCCGAAAGGACGCCTTAAGGATTGTGATAAACATGTTTTGAGCAAACAGCACTATGCTCTCCTCTCTTTCTGTGTGTAATCCTTGTAAAATTAAATAGGAAGAATTGATTCACAACAATAATAATAAAAATATTCCATCGACTCACGTTCACCACTACCAACACCACCACTAACTACAACTAGTTTGTAATATTCACTTTGAATGCTATTTACAGGTTGAAATGTCGTCATTTTGAAATAACAAACACATGCCAAAGGTTTAAGTATTGCATTCATGACAAGTCAATGTATGAAAACAGTTGTTGGTATGTAAAGTACTTACAATCTCTCTGTCGCTTACACACACACAAATAATAATGTACAGTCGTTTGTGTCATATGTAAATCCTCACACACACGAAACCTTGATTTGAAGACCCTGAAATTCTGATATCCCTCACTCAGTAGCATCGTTAAATATCATGATGTATGATGTATTTCAAAATAATAATTTAAAAAACATACTCACATTCTGTGTGGTATTTGTTTGATGAATAAATATTATTAATAAATTTCCTCTCTCTCTCTCTCTCGTAACCCCTTGACAGGGTGTGAAAACACTAAATTCACATTTTGGTGCATCAGTTTATCTAATCATTTAAATGTGTCTGATAGCAAATTCTTGACAATGTACGCAAAATCCCATTTAAAACTCTTTCAACTAAAGTAACCAACGAGTAATTTACTAATTGAACACACACATTACAGAGAGAGAGAAAAGGGATCATTTTTCGTGAATATAAAAAACACTTCTTGTCAACAAATCAATACTTTACCTGACTCACACACTCACACATATACAGTACACAGTGAGAGAAAAACCACCTGTAAAGTAAATGGGAAAGTAAAACCCACATGACCCACTCCAATTTGTACAATAATTCATCTCTTTTATTGGGTCACAAAATTCCTCATCCTCTTCTCCCCCTCATGTTCTAAATTTAACCAAAATTCCATCAAATAAATTTGGGACTTACCACAGAGTGTAGAGAACCGGGTGATTGGTTCAACAGAACACACAGAGTGATGAGAAAATGTGTAATCTTTTTTTAAAAAAAAATTGATTGATTTACAGCTTTAAACACTCTCACACTTTCTTGTCTTGAACTTGAACAAAAGAAAATTTTTATTTCCTAAATTCACAGCAGGTTGAAATGTACTGTAAAGTGAAGGCACAAACAAAAAAAATTGTATATGTACTTAACAAATTTGATATATCACACCAACAACAAAAAATTAGCTGCACCACCACAATCTTCTCTCTCACTATCTCACACTAAATAAGTAAGAAGAGACACTTTGAAGGTAATCTTTGTAAAATTCTCACAGTTTTCTACAAATCGATTTTCCTGTTGACTCCGACACAGCCAAAAAAAAGTTACTACTTCATTATCTTTTTTGCACAGAAAATCCTTGTATCCTTGTGGTTTTGTATTCTTCTTCAAAACTGCACTGATGAAAAGAATTGTTGACGAAAGTAAGAAGACACAGGTATAAAATGTGTTGTTGCGTCTCGAACGGTTCTCGTTCAAATGAGAGGAGAAGGCAAGGAAGACGAGAAGAGAATGTGCAAGGAAGGAGCCTCTGGGCTGATTTTCTATAAAGATGAGATACACACAAGTACTTTCAACAATAATAGCCCTTTTCCTCTCTCTTCCCCACACTGTACATTTTACAACAATAATAAGATGTATCCATGTATTTTGAGAACTGTTCAACCTACAAGTCCATTGTTGTTATTTGTGACTGCGTGTGTGTATGAGTGTGTGAGGGAGAAACGTCAAAAAAATGCACGTGCAACTCTCCTTTACTCTTATGTAATATCTTCAGCCTGAAATAAATACAACCTCCAATGATATTTTATATTACTCACGGATGGCAGCCGGAGAACTGTGAAATGAAATGAAGGGAATGGGAATAGTACAGAGAGATTTCCATTCAACCACTATATATTTATATACTAAAGAGTAACTGACGACCCTATAAAATGTGTGTGTATGCATCTTGAGCAAAAAAACTAAATCTACACAGTTGACTCTCCAGTCAAAATCCTCCCCCTCCCTACACTACACCCTCTCTCAACAGTACACACACACAGACACACACAAGAGTACTTGTGTATATCTACCCGTTGTTATGAACCACATTCTGTATTATTCATTGTGAAATTGTTGATATACTCCATCCTAATGTTGTGTTTTTACAACATACATAGTATACAAGTGTAGAAATGAAAGGGAGATTTCGTATAATATGGAAAGCCCTTATCAAATGGAACAATACTTACATATATACCCCTTAAGGTGAGTGTGTAGTGTGTGGGGTGAATTGTATGGAGAGTGTGTGTAGTACAGTACAACCTGTGCCAACAAGTCTGGACTTGGTCCATGAAAATGGAGAAATAGAGAATGGGAGGGTGAAGTTCCTCTAGGGGTTGTTGTTGTATAATAAAAATAAAAAATTATTACACAAACAAAGGGATCACCTGTTTCCCTTCAGGTAAGAGCCAAACCGTACCCCCTTTACAAGAGTCTTACTCTTATGTACTAAGTGAAATACGACGTAGTACTCACGTATATGTAAGGGTATAAATAGTAAAAGATTATTATTGGTGGTATGAAATGATAACCTATTAAAACGGTTTTTCTTCTTCCTCAGTTCCTCACTTTTGCATACTAAGTTATATAATTTTGGGAATAAATATCAAGATGGTCCAAATATTTTTTTTGTATTGAATTGCCCTACAAGTTTTCACAATGTGTGTTCCCCTCCTTCAAAGTTTAACTATTACTATTGTCCAGAATTAATAGGGAGTTGAAGAGATTTTGTGTGTACTGTTGTACTACCTTGTAACCAAGTTGCTGTATCATACCACAATTATTGCCTTTTAATGGCACTTAAATTTTATTAAATATAAAAAAATGTTTCACTATAGTTATACCGCAGCATATAAAAATATTGTCTATCCATACTAAATGTGCTATCAACATGGAAGTGTATAACACATCATATAAGTTGTCATAATGTGTAGTTAACAATAAAAGCTTTTCAAGAATATATTGTGTGTACTTAGTTTGGAACATTTGATGGAAGGAGGGTTGACTCCCATTGGGGAATCCAGTGCAGCATGTGGATTATTGAGAACTACGGCAACACAGTCAATAATATACAAGTGGTGATGTGTTTTTTTGAGGCCTCAAAATATGCATAAATGTATTATATAACTTATGTGTTTACAAACCACATACTGTCGAATTGATTTTTTGATGCACTCAGCAGGAATAATCCTTTTCACCCTCTCTCTACAGTCTACGCATAAGTGCAGTCCTAAACACACACCCACTCGTGACTTCAAAAATTGTAATGGTGTCAGATGGACGGGATTAGGCATAATCTCATCTCACAAGTGCTTCACATGGATAATAAATATTACACTTTTATTTCATCTTCCTATAATATTACATCCCCTTCAGATTTCCACACTCCTTCTCCTTCTCCTCCTCATCCATCAGGGATAATCTAAATGGAAAAAATCTTACTAGTACAGGATTTGAGGGATCATCTGTTTAATGTCACCACACACACACAAAGGTTAATACGAAGAATTATGCCATTAAATTTTCTCTGGAAAGTGTGTGTGTAGTATGTAGTATGTAGATCTACACAACCGTGTTTGGGTAAAAATCTCTTGTATTTTTTTTCTGAATGGGTGTAACTAAATCGCATGATTCTATCTACCCAAGGAATTCACAAAATTTTTGGTGGAAATTTTGATATAGTATACACATAAATAATATCCTTAAACACATTTGAAATTTAATGTGTATTAATTATACTCTTTGTGACATATATTTCCATTCCGTCAAGGATGACGAAGAAAAAATAGCGTTTTATAAGGGAAATTCGGCACATAAAACTTAAAATGTAATCTCTTGTTACATAATCTGACTACATTTTCTTTCCAATTTTGAAGAATTATGGAAATATTCAGCAACAACAAAAAAAACTCACATCACATCAGATAACACAACACACGTTGTAGTTGCAGTCAGAAAGAGAAATGCATTTGGCATTACGTAACAAGGAGAAGAGTCAGACAGAAAGAGAGAGAGATCCTCTCTAAAAAAGGATGAAGGTTTTGTTTTGGTTTTTGACTTTTTCAACGTGCTCTCCTCCACCGAGGAGGAGGAGGAGAGTCTCCTCAGGAGACTGACGGACGGAACAGAGGGAAAGGAGCGATGAACTGAAAATTGCAAATGTGGACAAATACGGCCATCCTCATGAATGAAAATGAACCGGTCCCCATTGCCATTTACGTCAAAACTCATGGTTATAATAATATTGATATCAACCTCAGATAGTGTGTAGTATTCCTTATGGAGTTACACACTACTACACACATCATCTTCATTGTGTATTGTGTGTGTGTGTGTTATGACTTTCATCTTCTCTCTGTCTCACAATATCCAGTTAATAAACAGTACACACACACATGGCCACAACTCAGGTTTTTCTATTAGTTGTGAAACATGTGGGGTTTTTGCATAATGTCATTTAATTGGACTCGGTTGTTTGGTAAGCTTTACAGGATTTCTCTCTCTCTCTATCTCTCTCTCGGAATGTTTCTATCATTCTTAATCAGTCGAGACCACATTTCGTTGGAATTGGGATGTTTCTTCTCCTTGGAAATTAAAAGCATTGACATTTGTGGGATGACGACAAAAATATTTTCAGTGATTAACTTTTTGACAACATTGAGACTTCAGATTGGATGATCATCAATGACAATCAAATAAAAATGAAGATACACAAATGTTTGATTGTATCTTTCCACAATCCGGCTTGATTCGACGACAAAGGAATGTGTAAAAGACAAAACGGACTTTAATTGTGATTAAGCTGGCAGTTAGTCAACAAAAATATTGTTATCCCCATCTGTTGAGTTGGAGTCAAGCGAGGATTGTTGTTTGCGCTGAACGATGCTGAGAAGCGCGCAGCGCTTTGCTCAGCAATCAAGACTTAATCGTGATTCTTTGCAGTTGCTGCTTCACTGCTTAAGCGCTGTACATTTTTAACGCATGTACAGGGGGAAAATGTAAAGTCGCTCTGTTCAAAATTGTTATATTGATTTTTCGAATGAGGAAGTGTGAGACTTGTTAAATTCCTTTCCGAGTTATTTTAAAAAGTTACAAAGTTTGTCTTCAGGGGGAAATTGTCTCAATTTATCAAAGTGTAAAGTGAATGGATTTTATATTATTATGGATGGTCACATTCTCTTTTTTCACAAGTTTTTATACAATTGGGTTGTTCATCGACAAATTATTAATGATTGTACAGGAAACTACTAGTAATGTGTTGTATAGAAAGCTTCAATTCATGTTGACGATAAAAGGCATGAATTTTGATGAAGATCAGCGTACATGAAATTATTAATCAGTTCATCTCACGACAAGCACTTTTTTTGTTGTTTATGCTAATAATCTGATTATTCGATAGTACAATTAAATATGTGTGTGTCTGAGAGATTCGTAAGTTTTATGTGTTGCACTTTGCCCATTTACTTAAATGACATTTGTACAAAGCTGATGCATTAAACTTTTTTGAACAGTCAACGACTTCTTGAAAGGATATTCAATCCACACATTTGTATAATGCTTTCCTGGAATAATTAACTGGTACTATTCTAATTCACCTCTTAATGAATCCACCTTTTTTATGAATGGGCACAAGTCCTGACAATATGTACGGTTAAGTACATATTGTTTGCGGAACTGAATTTTTTTTCAAAATTACTTCCTCACAGAATACAATTTTGAGTATTTTTATGACTTACAACAATGGTGATTATTTTTAAGCTCGACAATTAATTTTTGCAAATAACAACCGTTTTGTAGCTATGTATTGTGAGATCACAAATGCACACATATTTTGGGGTCAGTTGAAAAATCAGAAGGAACTAAATCAGGACTTAATCAGAGAGAGACTGTTGCATTGTGCAAAAATTAAATATTTAAGACAAAAATATAACAAGTCAATTACACATAGGAAATAGTAAATAGATTTCCTGCACAAATATTTAATTTCATTGCAAAAATTAACATAGTTATTTTCAAAACAAAAATTTCGTTCTGCTGCATTTCTCTATGCAAAATTACACACTGGAAACTGTTTAAAAGAAAAACATTAAGTTAAAACTTTTCTATCCACTTAGTACAATCAATTATATTGAATTTTAATGTCCATGAAACTCACATTTTGAACCATAGTGTAATTCGTAATTGCCCTTTACACACTAACAAAATCGCATACAGAATTTATACAGGGATCCCAGCTTTCTTCTTATTTCACATTTATCATCAATTCACCGCATCAATGTATTGTAAACTTTCAAACCTGTAATTAACGTGTAGTTATGAATGAATCCTTTAGGTCATATTAAATTTTAATTAGTAGACTCCTTTTCTATTTGTCATTCACATTAAAAACCTTGAACTTTTGCGTGTTCACAATAGTTAGGACTATGACAGCTTATTGTTGTCTCACCACAAAAATGCTACACACGCAACCATACATGTTGGCCATTTATTTGTATTTGTGGTGAAAAATGAGTGACCAGAGTCAGTTGAGCATGTCATTGAAGTTTTTAGTCTGGGGACGCTGACACGATACAAACTAGAGTAGAATATCATTTATTATTATTAAACTATATGGCCTACTGTGTGACACTAACAAGATAATTCATCAAGATATATAGATTTTTTTCATGAATGAACTGCTTTTTTTGCATGTCGTGTGTGTCTGTGTGTTAAATACTACTTATGTGTTTACTATTTCATACCTGAGAAATTCTAGGCGGAACTCTTGTACATTTGTTGTTGTATCCCAATACTACGATATATATATATGTAACTACTGTGTATCACATGCAGACGAAATATCCACGATATTAACTTTCAAATCCCAACACATTGTAAATTTAATAACTGATAAATTATGAGTGATAATAATATAGTTTTGACAGGGGTCAAGAACTTGACTTTCGCTCATTTTCTTGAACTCTACTACTCTTTTTGCGAAAATACTGTAAACTGCATAACTGGAGATATAGGAAATGTGTGTCTCTCTTTTTCATAAAAATTTGACAATTTTTAAAATAAATTACCTATTTATTGATATCAAATTCCAATTTTTGCATTTTACATTGCCTTTCTTAATGAATCATTTTTTTACTTCAAAATTCTTTTGACGGTCTACAGTATAGACTCTACACTGAATCCATTCAGAATTTCAAATTTATGAATCTAGTCTACAAAACAAAATGTTCCGGATTGTCTAAAAATGAGTCTTTAAATAAAATAGCAAAATCACTGTAATTGAAAGTTATGAGGGTGCGACGAACATGCGACCGCAAAAAGACTCGTACAAATTTGCATTTTGCTGTCGCTCTTTGTACACGCACTTAGCCGCGTATTATGTAACAAATAAATGCTAATGATAACCTCAAGAGAAAAAAAAGTAAAATATGATAGTCATTGTTAAACTATGTCAACGGAAGGAGGGAGGGAGGAGATATATTTAATTCACAATTTATTTACTATATTATCCCTACAATGTAGGTCCTACATGGAAAAACACAAACAAAAGGAGTTTTTGAGACCCTCATTTTAAAATCATGTTTCTCTAACTACTCTCGTATTTTTCGTACAATATTGTCGGTTTATTGTCGTTGTGTTATTGTACACAATACAAATAAATTATTAATGACAAATCTCTTGTACTGCACAACAAGTCAAATTACTCTCTCGTCGTGTTTGTGTTGTCTTGTAAATTTGTACAATGTGTGTTTGTGCTTCATGTTAAACACAAACCCTTTTCTTATGTGTGTCTACCTGAGTTTTCTCTTTTATTGCATTTAATTGATTGAGAGAACATTTCCGATTCGAGTTCAGAAGAGGAACGCTCTCGAGCAACCTTTTTTTCTCTCCCCTTCTCATTCACTTTGTTCTCACATCCACATTTCTAGTTACACTTCTGTATTAACAGAGTCTGCAATAAATACAGACTGTACATAGCAAAGGTGAAATAAACAAGGAATAAATGTATGTGTGTGTGTGTTTACAATTGTACTTACTACGTGTGTAATATAGGGGAGTGTTTCTGTCATATGCTTCAATAATTTTATTTTCTAATTTCTTTACCTTATCTAATTACACGTAATTGGCATTCGTTTTCGCTTCTTTGCCTCGTCATAGCGGACATTAATCTATGAATGTAACATCTGTATCATTATTCCAAACTACGTAAAATGCAAGCGTGTGTACAATTATATAACAAAAATAGTTACATATCTTTTTTTACACACTCACTCTGCATTAAGTACTTGTTGACGTTGTAGAGTAAGTCATGCCGGCCTTCCAAGACTTTGTATGTAGTCATTTTATTGGCGAACTTCAATTTTTTCCCTTCAGAATTTTTCCAAAAAAATGGTGTGTGCTGAATCGACCATATGGAAAAGAATTCACCGATCGGAGGTCACAGACTTTTGAGAGAATGTGTGTGTCTCAGGTAAGTTCATTTTTTTGAAATGTGTAGTGCATATCAGCTGTCTTTATGGTATTGACGATTAGCCATCGTCAATGACAATTTGTGGACTTGCATTTAGTATGTGTCCACTCATGTCTTGTGTCACACATTGTACAGTTAATCCAACAAAAAATGGGATAAATTACTAAAGATGTAGTTAATTACATACTTTGGTTAACTGTAAAAGCTGATTAGGATTTTTCAAGTTATCTACAAAAATTTGATTCCTTAGCTCAGAGGAAATATTTTATTAAAGTATTTTTAGATATTGGATGATGATGATGATGGAGAGAAGGGGGGATACGGAAACAAGGCATGGCACGCTTAATTACACACCTGCAATTTAATGAACCATGTTTCCCAAACAAAAGGAAAAGGTAAAAACAAAAGGGAAAAGAGCGTGTTCTTCTATTATATAATAATGTGCAAGTTCTTTTTTTTAAATACCCACGACTCAGCAACAGGAGCATTTTAGCTTGTGACATGCTTCGACAGTAAAAAAAGGGAACATTTAGTAGTGAATCTGGTGCATGTGCATGTCTCCTTTACACCAGTATCTCCCAAGACAAGACAAGACAAGACAAGAGAACAGGACCCCACGCCTGATTGTTCTGATTCTGGTTATTGATTGTGGCAGGTACCGAGACAGAGTCAAAGACAGAAGACAGAACAGAAGTGTGTGTGTGTATTCCGCATGTTACATGAATCACAGTTGTGTGTTGAGATTGTGCATTTTTTGGTTCATTGCTTGGATTTCTGATAGAGTAACTGTGTATCTGTGTGTGTGGGACTCACACAGAGTGTCATGTGTACACATTCACCCCACACAGACACACACACGATATTCTCAGGCTATGTTTTTATAACTCTAATCAAGGGAAGAGAGGGAGAGAGAGACACACAATGTGTAAACCGAAACCAATGTTAATAATAAAAAATGGCACAATCCTTTAATCGGTAACAGTTATGACGCCGTAATTACAAACCACATGTACAACTTTAAATAAAGGGACTAGATACATAATTCTTCGTACATACAATAAATGAAGCCTCTCTCTCCATACATACACACCTTCATTCATGTTTCAGAAAAAATCCAATCTGAGTCTCAGCTCCTCCACTTTTTTGTCATGTTCTATTATATTGTACAATGTTATGTCATGACACACAAAATTTTAAAAGCCTTCTACGTCATGTCCCAATATATTGTAAAGTGTGTGTATAGTATGCAAGTACATGGCATTATTTGTCTTACTGTCCTCTCACGGTATGATATAATAAAAGAAGAGAGAGAGAGAGATGGAGAGAAAAATTTGAAATGTCAAGCGGAGTATTAAAAGATTACTTTTATAGTTTCCTCATTGCATTTTGTGCAGCACACAAAACACACACACATTGCACTGACAGGTAAAAGAAGAGAGAGAGAGTGTGTGTGTGACTTTTATCATTTTTGTGCAAGATTGGAGACAATGGGATGCACGTGTAATATCAGTATTACATTTATTATGTTTACAATTCTTCGTACAATACTCTGTGTTATGAATGAGGGAAAATTACACAAAAATGGTTATGCATCGACCAGAAGATTAATCCTCATTGTTTCTTCAGTCAATAGTAGTTGTAGTAGTAAGTAAGTAAGTGTGTGAGCAATAGGAAACATTTATCTTCATGGAATGATCTTTGATTTTGATGATACAGTCTCAACTGTCATTGCACTTTTCCCATTACATCACTCACTCCGTTGACTCGTCTAATGAGCAAAGTCTCTCCCAGATACTACAAACAATTCAAGGGATGAAGCCATGGAGATGTGAAGAGGAGGAGGAGAAGGAGCAAAATGTAAAATGTGGATGCAAAAACTGTGACGATAATTTAATAGCTAAAAGGTAAAAAATGGTGTACAGAAAATGGAAAGAAAGCTAAAATTAAAAAAAAGTGGATTGTGGGCACTCAATCAAGGAAATTAAAAGTCATATATTTATTATGTACACTTTATTTGTCATCATCAATACCTTGATTCAAGTTCACAGAGTACATGTCATTCAACTTCCGCACGTGGACCTCAGTACACAGTACACACTTTAAAAAATAAGAGAGTCAGAGATAAGCCCATTTTTAAACTTTCGATTTTAAACTCACATTTTTGGAAGTATAAACTTCTTATCTGTACATTTAAGACTGTTAAGCTGAGTTGAGCCGAGTTCTCCTCCTCGTCCTTTCCTCTTATGTTTACCAAGTGACGCGACGGTTGGCCAATTTTTGTAAATCATTTTATTGACTTCACAGGAGTCTCTCTCCCTACTTATGTGTGTCTGTGTGTGTACAAGAATTACGTGTACAGATATTTAATTGAAGCATGTTAGAGTTATCTTGGAATAATGATTCCTCACAAGGAAGGTGTACCTGTGTGGAATATTAGAAACTAAATTAAATTGTATAATAGAATCATTGAAATTTTTGTCCTCAACATCAAAGTGGCTGTGGAGCATTAAATTATTAAAAATAAAGTTATCCACACACACACACTCACTCTGTGTGTGGGGGAGGGTGTATGACACGGTATGTGGATTAAAAGCTTCTCTCTCTCGTATCTTTAAAAATTGTTCCTTCGTACGGACACACACACATACAAGATACCTAACTATGCTATGATGACTACCTTTGACTTCAATGTTAAAGAAAAGTCAGTCTCTGACACTTATGCTTCTATAATGCAGTGTGTACGGAGGGCCGTGTGTGTGTGTACAACTTTCGCTGATTTTTCTCATGGGTTATGGACTGGTGACTTTTGTTCAATTCCGTGGACTGCAATAATATATAGTCAATGCAATTGATGAAGGAAGAGAGGAGGAATTTTTTCTGAACTGTAAATGTACATAGTTCAATTGTTTCAACAATTGTGGAGTCCTGAAGTTTGCCTGTCTGTGTATGTCCTATTATAACATAATGATACAATAATAATATGCCACATCATAAGGGAGGAGGAGGAGGAGGAGAGTGAAATGAAAAATTTTCAATAAACTCACTCTGGCAAAAGTAAAAAGAGATTAGTTTGCGATTAGATGGGATGTATAGCATGGGACTGGGAAGGCACAGAAAAGGTGCAAAAATTGCATTATAATTGATGGCAACTCTTGAAGGCACACGATTTTCCCCCTCCCCCTTTACATTATGTACATTTTTTCCGTTTCTCTCTCTTTCTCCCTCTTCTTAACCCTTCCCATGCTACAGTGTGTCTTTCTCTGTGAATGATTACAAAAGGGGGATACACACACTCTGTGTGTCTTGTGTGTCCCTTACAATACTACCTGTGCAGTTTTGTCTTTTGCACACACACACAGTATTGTGTTGTAGGTGCTGTGTTTAGGGTGAGTTCAGTCATTTGTCAATGTGTATTTGTGTGTGTGTCACATTAAGAAGAATAGAGGGGGAGCAAAGGAAATCCAGAATCCAAGATCACTATAAAACCGCATGACGTGTGCAAAATCCACATCATTTGAGCTTCAACTGCTCTTATAAACCGACTACTACTTTTGGTCTGAGGCTCAGTTCCTTCATTTGTTTGTTGTGTACCTTTTTTAATTTTCAAGTGTTTAATAGTGATCCTACAGACAGTTTTTTTCAAAAATTATCTAGTAATTATGAAACCTATTTGTTTGGTGAGTTGAGATTTTAAATATTTTCAGTCACTTTTTTTCACTCTTTTTTCAAACAACGTTATATATTTTATCCCAATCCCAGAAAGAGTGTGATAAATATTTTTAAAATCGTTTAATATTTTGTGTCAAAAAAATGTAGCTCTTGGCAGTGGTGGTGCTGTCAAATGCCCAAAAGTCACACCGTGCCGGACCACACGGTCATGGAGGAGAAGGAAAATCATCCGGATCCTACTCTGAACCACCTAGTCACAAACAGTATAGTCATGGAGGAAGCGGTGGTAATCATTACCAACAACCCGCTGGGGCGTACACAGGTCAATCCGCCGCCAAAACATATCCTCTCATCCTCTCCGACAATAGACAATTGAATCATGATGGAACTATCAATTTCAACTACGCTGCTGACAATGGACTTCAACAAGGAGAGACTGTTGACCCTGACGGTAAAAAAACAAATAATTTTTTTCTGTTACGTTGCAATTTCACAAAATTTTAAAAACTTGTTGACACTTGCAAAATTACTTACTGTAGGTACTCGACGAGGATTTTACTCGTACATCGGTGCCGACGGAAAACCCTTGACTGTCAAATACACTGCTGGAAAGAATGGTTTTGTAGCTGAAGGAGACCATCTCCCACGTCAACCCAACATTGCAGCTCAAACAAAGGATGAAGTTGTGACCAAGGCTCATGGTGGTCACTACCAAGGTGGACCATCCTCTGGAAGTTACCAAGGTGGTCCTTCATCTGAGAATTATTATGGAGGAGCTCCATCTCACTACTCAGCCAATGCACATAGTCATGGAGGTCAATCTCCTTATAATGGAGGTGGTGGTAGTCATTACAATGGCGGTGGTGGATCACGAAACCATTACAATTCACCTCCTCCTCCATCATACCATGGTGGTAGCCGATCTCCTTCCTCATCCAACTTTGGATTTAGTTCAGGTGGTCCATCATCCTCTCCTTACTCAAGTGGACCAAGTCATGGAGGTCATTACCAAAGTTCACCTCAAACTCAATACTCTCATTCCCTCCCATCTCATGGAGGTGGATTCAGTGGTGGACGAGGTCACTCATCCATGCACTCTGCATTCAATCCTTACACTCCCGTTGGACCAGCTGGTCCTTACCAGGGTGCCTTTGATCTTGGCAATGGTGGGCAATTCTCTATCAATTTTGAACCAGGACAAGCTCAAGAAGTCAGTTATGGAGGTGGAAATCCTGGGGGTCATAGTCATCATGGGGGTGCTCAACAACAACGCTATTAAATAAAATAGACAAATACCTTCACCTTTCTTGCCTTTGTTAACCATTCTTCCAAAAATCAAATTTTTTTGTTTCTTGCGTTGGTCTTTGTATTTTTTATTTTTATATAGGCTAAAAACTCCACATGTACCATATACCACGAAAAGTGTGCGTGTGTTTGTGATGCGTGCGTACTTGTATATTTTTTTTTAAAAAAAAGACTTTCCCCGGCACGGAATAAAATATGAAAATGTTTGGAGAAAGTCATTTGCTGATATTATGAAATAAATGTGATTTAATATTTTTTGTAGAAAATCCTCTTGAAATGTTGTTTCTTCTTGTGTCCATCATTTTCATAAATTAAATTCATGACATAGAGAAAAAGCTACTGGTTTCAGAAGACGATTTAACGACAGTGTTAATTATTTATTTATTCATCGCCACAATAAATTATCTTGTCAGAAGTTTTTGTAAATAGAATGGGTAAAGCTAAAAAGTTTTAATTGTAAAACTTAAAGTAAATATGATTACATAATTGTACTGTTTTTTTGCATAAAAAAATGCCTCGAAATTCTACAAAAATTCCAAAAAAAATCCATCCTATTTATATAACATATGTGGAATATGTTTTCGTAGTTAAAGTAAATTAAAAAGCTTGGTGGTTGTAATTAAATAGGAAAAGATTTGGAGTTCATGAGATAAAGAGAAGGACAGTTTAAAAAAAAATTTTTTTTGAGGGTGAAAGCAAAAGTTACGTTGAAAGATGAGACAGATTAGATTTGACGGATAAACTTAATAATAGAGAAACAGAACAAATGGGAAGGGAAAGTTGTATAGCGATAGTAGATAGCGATGTTAAAAAGGAAATGGAGGAGGATGTAGGAACAGCCTTATACCACCTTGATGGTGAAAATATTGCAGACGACATATTTGGAACCATCCGTGATCTTGATCTTCAAGGGGTAGGTATTCTGTAATAAATTAAATTGGATTAAAATTGAATTCTATTTATTACCCCAATTACATAATTTAATGAATTATGGAGGGACTAACGGCTGGGAAGCTGGATTGGATTGGGACAATAGCTTGCCAAGTGTGGGACTGAGATGGGGTCGTGGGGCATCTTCCGTTGGTCATGGATCTACAAGCATTTTGTTGCATTCCTCTGAATGGAACTTCAATCACTCCATTTCTCCAGATCAACATTGCCTTCATCCTCTTGTGCTTTTGTTCTGTCAAGGTGAACATCAACATAGAAAATATTGGATAACATTTTCTGATCTCTTTTTGTGAAATACAATTTAATTGCATAATTTTTGATTTTCTTACGGGGACTAAATGTGATGGTGATGGTAGCATTGATTCCTCGTGGAAGTCTACAGGGACTGTTAGTCAAGCCATTTGCATCCGTACATGGATTCAGTGAGATCTCATCCACTGTACTAAGAACTGAATGAATAATGAATAATCATTTTAATTTCTTAATTGGCCTTTCATAGCAGATTTTTGGCAAACTAAGGTACAATGTGAAAGGTTGTGACTTGGATTTTAAACCTTGCGAAATTTCTGCAAGTTCATTCTATCATAAGAACGGCTACTATGTATGTATGTACGATTTCGGCTCGTGCAAAAATTAATTTTGTGTCTGAGCCCACACACACGCATTCATTCAAGACTCTTGAAAAAAGAGAGAGAGTCTGAAGGGGAGTGGACATGGAATTGAATTTACTATACTTTCCTCAATCGGAGGTCATTCAGAATGATTAAAGTTTATCACCATCAACGACCAACTGTTTGTGTGTGTGTGGCTTGTGACAATCCGTGGTATGCAGATTGACGTGACATTTTCGTGGACATGTCATATTATGTATGACACTAATAAGGATATGTATTAATTCAATATGATTTTTGTCTTGAACGATTAGACAACATTCTACTTGTTAAGCACAAAATTAATTTTACCAAGTCCTATTTACTATATATTTATGTCCAGGAAAAATGGGGAAAGGGGGAATATTAACTACGACGACGTGAACAGCTGCGTGACCCCACAATAAAACAGGTCATTCCAAAATTCCCCATAATTAGAGTAATAAAAATAAATGACAATTTTCAATTTTTTTGAGGGTGAGGTATAACGACCAGAACTACAGAGTATCTCACTAGCTATAAAGTAATAGTAGACTGGATTACTACAAGTCTACTCAAAAGAATCTCACAAGTCTACCAGTAAAATTCCATAAAGATAATTGACACAAGGTCACATTGTTTTGCTGTCATTAATTAATCCACCAAGTTTGTTGACTACAACTCCACTCAATCAAGAGATTCTAATTTAGGCATATTAAAAAATAAATTCAAAGAGGATGTTACATCCAAATCCATTTCAACTTGCTACGAGTTGAGAATATGAATTTTGAAAATTAAATACTACTGTCCTGTACAAACTTTCAAATTGCAGAATCATACAAAACCTTTCAAAATTGACGTAGTAAACTGCTATGCAAAAATTGACAATCGGAATGTATGAGAATATTTTGGTTCCCATTCATTTTTCCTCGTACTCTGGCTTCGGCCAGAAAAAAACTATGACAAACAAAGAATTAGTTCACATGTTAACTAGTATTTAAATCTAATATGTAATACACACGAGATAAATTGTCGTTTGTAAATTTTAACAACGTATTTGACACACTTTGGCCCAGACCACAAAACTCGAGCCATCAAATCTGAGTGTCTATGTAACTGATGAAAGATTAAGCTTACTCCTACACATTCATTCACATCTTTACTACTGACACTCATTGACTACGTAAGTGTGTGTGAGTAGTGAACACCCTAAATATTTTTCAACGTCGTCAACTCTCAGAGAATTGCCCATCCAGCCAAGACAAGTCTTGACGTTGGAAAAAAAGACGTTATAAAAAAGAGTGTCAGCGTCAATATCAGGAGAGCGTCGACAAAAAACAGCTTTATAGGAAAATGCATTGACTTGAATGACAAAAAATCGTCACTGCTCAATTTTGATCAACCGCACACACACACACACAGAATGAGGGAAGGAACAACCTTTACGCATTTGCGTGTGAAAAACTTTAAACATTTTCTCACTGCCAAAAAATCTGCATTATTGTGTAAGAAATAATTTAATTACAAATTTTCTTAAGACTTACTGTTGGATTCACGTCTTCCAGTACAAGGGATATTTTCAATCACTTCAGCCGTGATCACACCAACCATTGCACAAGCAATGGCAACGTAAATGCACAACTTATTCATATTCAAAATATTTGTGTCCGAAAAAACTTGATTGTTTTCTTCAAGAAACTTGAAAGAAAGTCAAAAGGTTCCCCAAAATAACGGAATCCCCTTACGAATCTTTAGATTAAATATTTTTGTACGAGAAAACAAATTGCATATGTTTGCATGCAGCAATCGTGGGTCAGAATGATTTGAAAAATATTTTTTTCTCTGCTCTTCTATCAAATTTCTCTCTCTCTCTTTGTGTGTGTGTGTGGTCACATAAAAGTCACGATGTGGAGTAAGTCTGAGGGATGATATGAGATAAGGAGGCCTCGCTCAACTTTTCTTATCAATTTATAACTTCCACATTGACTCTTGAAATAGACTACTCAACCTTTAAATTATGGATTAAACTAATTTTTTTTTCTTCATTTGTATAACCAATTTTAATTCAACTCTCTCTCTCTCTCTCTGTCTCACCCCATCATCATCTCTAATGCATAAATTCTTGTCATCATCATTGTAGGGGTGTCCAGAAATTTATTGTGGATGAGACACAAATTGTTGTCAGATGATCATTTTTCTTTCATTCAACTTTCTTAATGGATTAATAGCTAATGTGAATTTTTCTCCTTTACTAAGTTGACAGCTTGACCATCCCCCTTTCTGGATTCACATCTTGTCCAGACTAACTGGACAACATGTCCAATGTCCAGAATTTAATTACAACCGACAATTGACAAGAGGAGAGGATTTTGGGACACCCTGTACACATAACTGCAAAGGAAAGATGTGTTATGGTTTCAATTTTTTTAAATGAATGATTATTATTATGGTTCATAAATATGACATGGCATGAAGTATACTTGAGTCAAGTCAATGCGCACAATTCTGATGAATTCTTGTTCGAGCTGGAGGGATCATTATTCTATTTGTTATGTTCATCATCTAAATCAGTGGTCCCCCCTTTCATTCGCACTAATAGGAGAGTCCGGTCTTCTCTTTCCATTACCATTATACCCTTCTACTCTATACAAATTCTCTAGGTAATGAAAGAGATTTGATCAGGATGAAAAAAAGGACGGATCATTGTAACAGATACAATTACGTCGGGGGTGTAATTTTTAATAAATGACTCCTGCATTACTCTACTTCTGTCTCTGACGTCTTGGCTGCGAACGGAATTAGATCATCCAAATAGTAATTCTATTACAGAGGGTACAGAATAATCATTTCATCAAGGAAAAAAATATCAAAATGACCTTTTCTTTGAACTCCCTTATGGTGTGTGTAATTTGTATAGCATGGGAGAAGAGAGGGCTAATGGAAAGAAGACCATTTTCTTCTCATATGTGTCAAAAGATTATTATTTGTTCCACGTTTTGTTCCTCTGACTCAGTTTTTTGAAGAGAGATACAAGAATGCCTAGATTAACTGAAAATTTTTAAATGGACATTCGTGTGTGTGTGTCTTACATTTTCTTTCGTGCCTTCCTTTTCGCATCTTTGTTACTGGCAAAGATGTATCAAATATTAGATATGTCAGTTTTTTACATAATGATAAAAAGGGAGACCTCAAAAACATTAAGTTTTCCTCCACGTATTCATGAGACATTGTACTTTAATCTTTAATTATGTCATTTTAATTAACTGTGAACTGGATAACGGCGGATTGTGGATAATGACTGACTCAACAGTTACTTTAGCCGCAAGTGTACACATGCCATTTTGTTTTTTTTGTAAAAAATGCTTTGTATGCCATGCTTTTCAACTTAAATGTTTGAGAAAATTGGAAAGGGCATTCAGAGTCAACTTTAATCAGATCATTTTTTGTCTGTTTGTTATTGATTTTGTAGAAACGTTCAATTTGCAGAATTCGTGATGTCAATTTTTAGGAAACTAAATATGACGTCCTTATTAATACGTGGAGAAATGAAAATTACGCATTTGACTACATGCTTATGTATAGAAATATTGTGTATTGACAATTTATTTATGGATGTTGATTGTATTTATGTAATGTCCACGCTTCTTCTTCTCTACAAGATGCAAGGGCAAAGTGCTGATTTGTGTGTCAAACAGTCTAGAATTGTTATCTGCTTCCTGTCTTTCGTCATTCAGTGTCAAGATGGTCGTCATACTCGAAACAGGATCTCTCCCACTCTCAAGTCAATTGAATGGAAAAGATTTGACAAAGAAATACTTTGGGACGTCTTTGTCCATCCGTAAATTTCAACTTGAGAGGATATTTACCCTGAAAAAATGAGGGATTATAATAATTTTGTCTTAAACTCTTCAAAAGAAAATACATTTAAGAGTACATTATGTATTTTTCAAAACTTACCGATGGATATGCACGTAATAAGGTGACTGCAGTAGTCCAGGTATAAGTTTTGTTTGCTCTCAGAGGACAATCATTTCCAGAATCAATGTTGTTACAACTATTCGAGTCTACTCCAGTAAACGGCAAATCTCCTATTATGGAAACATATGCCAATCCTACATCCAGTCTTGACACATCTTCCTCTGAAAATTTTTATGCAAATTATATAATAATAATATGAATCCACATGTATAGTCTATTCGATTTTACTTGGGATGAAGTCAACAGAAATATTGCCCACTGTTCCTCTTGGCATAAAACATGGCACTGTTTGTCCATCTCCTGGTTCAGGGCAAGGATTAACCCGAAGTTGTGTCACTTCGAGAACACCTATAAATGTAAATAGGAATATTTTAAAAATAAATTTTCCTTGTAGAAAGAAAACAGAAAATAAATGCATACCATTAGTTTGTTCCCTGCTCGATGTGCACTGGACACTTTTGATGACTTCAGCAGTGACAATGTTTTCTATGAAAATTAATCCAATTACGATATGCAAAATTTTGTTCATTTTGCTTGACAGAATTGACCAAAATATGTTTTTGCGGACTTTCTGGTCAGAGGTTGTACAGTCTATCAAAATTTGACCACTTCAAGGTGGAATTACGACGAATTTAACTAATTGCTTTTTAATTACCTTGATTCCGTATCTAACGGTGTTGTCAAAGTCATCCTTTACATTATCATCCAGTGAACACTAATGATGTTTAAGTACTAATTAATTACATTCTTGCTGGGTTGAACAAAGACAAAACGTGAAGGAGACTAAATAGAGAGAGATTTGTCTGCGAGAATTGAATATTTTTTGTGAAAGAAAATATGGACAACGTGACCGGGGTCTGTCAGTCGTGAAAACATCCATTCTGAAGGAATAAAGGAGTCGGAATCACCAAATGGATTTTATTCCAACTGAGAATGGTGAATACCTAACTTTGAGTTACTGGGAATCGAGATTTGCTCAAGAAGAGACTTACGAATGGTGTAAGGGGTATGAAAGCTTTCAAAGCTTAATCCACAAACATGTACCAAAGAGTCACAATATTCTCATTGTCGGTAAGAAAAGTCAATCAAAAAATTT
Organism: Pygmarrhopalites habei; assembly: GCA_009870185.1. NCBI lineage: Eukaryota > Metazoa > Arthropoda > Collembola > Symphypleona > Arrhopalitidae > Pygmarrhopalites > Pygmarrhopalites habei. Next base: position 180 of record WJFB01000985.1, on the reverse strand, counting down.
CATATTTCATATATTATTATTGTTCTGAATGAATTGTGATATTTTGCCTTTGTTGTTGTTACAGGGAACGGAAACAGTTTGCTTCCAATTGACTTGTATAATGACTCGTATCATGATATAACGGCAGTGGATTTTGCTCAAAATTCAATAGACAAATTAAAATTAAGGTCTCCTCCAGAT
>WJFB01000984.1:0-40556 GCA_009870185.1 Pygmarrhopalites habei | reverse complement strand
CAGACTTTTATGAGGAGAGGACAAGACATTCCATTTGACATTTTGGATATGCAGGTAGCAACCTACATGGGATGTTGGGCAGTTAAGACTGTAGCAAAACGTCAAAACTGCGAATGTGTGAAAAATTTGGAATTTTTAAGTGACAGAAAGTCCTAAGATTACTCACGATGAACATTTGACTTATTACAAAAGTTATGACAAAGACTACTTTTTACACGGTAGAATTAAGTTTGAATACGCCCACATGATGACCAAAAATGTAAAATTAGTTTTTCAATTGGTTTGTAAACTTTTTCCCTCTGCATTTGCTCATTCAACAAATAGGCGAGGGTGTGACATTATCCATTCTATACTAAACAAATTGAAAAGAAAATGATATTATTTCCTCTTGGATTTATAATGCGACAAGTTGTAAATGTAGGCAGCACAGAGAATTAATGGTTGTAAGGATTATTAGAGCCCTAGTGAATAAAAAAGTTCGTGATTTTAACTCACAATCAGCTATTGCTAGAGGTAGTAAGACTACAATTGGTCAGTTACGTCACAGCTCTCAGTTGTGATTTGACATGTGTACATACCTATTTGATTTGGAGAATTTTTTTAATAAATACAATATATAATACATGACAGAATCAAACCAACTTTACTTTTTGTTCTCAAGATTTCATTCTCTTTCATACTTATTCGTATGCCATATTAATTAATATTACCATATACATGTATATACTTGCACAAACCCTTATGCCCATCGTTAAAAAATCTCAATTGAGGCAAAAAAACTTCCCTCCATTGCCTCCGTTGGATTCAGTTTTTTTAAAAACAAAAAGCGAAAGGGTCAAAAGCTCCGTACTGTGCCCTAACCATTGCAGGATAGGAGTTGCTCTTTCTTTCCTTTTCTATTCATTGCTGCGTCAGGGTTGAAACGATTATGATCCATCTTAGCAGCAGGTCGACGATATGTTGAGTATATGGTCCTTCATGGAATTTTATTAATAGATTGGAAATACATACTTAAAATCCCTTCCAGGGCCTGGAAGGGATTTCTTCTCTGCTACCCCTACAGGGGTAGCAGAGAAGGAACACATTGCTTTGGGACAACAATTATTGTCTTGACACTCAAGTTAGAGAGTATAGTAAAATATCGTACAATGGGACGAAATAAATCAGGGTCTTTGCTATATCCAGGGCCGACACAATTCTGCTTTTTTTTGAAAAAAATTCTGCTTTTTCTGCCTTTTGCTGAAAACCATCGGATTTCACTATCTATGAAACTCCTCACTACAAAAGAAAATTTTCGAAGAAGCAAAATTTTCAGTAATTTTTAAGAATTTTTCAGTGCTTTGCTCAAATTTTTAGTAACTCGATAAACGATTATTTTGCATTTATTTTGAATTTGAAAAGCTATTTTAGTTAAAAATTTCAACGCGTTTCGATTGTTTTTAATTTTCTCAACTGATTCTTAGCAATTTTCTACTTCTAGTACTATGCTTCAGTGATCTGACTAAAAGTTTCTCCTGGTCAGGCTCGGCAGAAATTCCACCCACACTTTTTTCCTAATATGCGTCAACGAACGTTTCTAGGAAATTGACAACTGAACAAAAGCATCTGAAAATAATTCAGTAGCTTTATCCTGCGTTTTGAAATTTCTACTCTTGTAAAAATTCTGCTTTTACTATGGTGTCATATCATGATGGTTAGTATATTCTTGGAATTATGGTTTTTTCTTAATAAAATATACCCTTTGAACTTCTACAAATATGAATTTTTTGGAAAAATCCCTATTTTTTGGACAAAATCTGCTTTTTTCAAAATTCTGCTTTTTCTGCTTTTTATTTTTGCATATTTTTAATAGTTAGGTGATCCCATTCACGATTTACCCGGGTAATATGGCTCTAAAACGCTGATTTAAGTTTTCTGCTTTTTCTGCTTTCTGTCGGGCTTGTCTATATCCTACCAAATTTTCTAAAAAGAAAAAACAAGAAAAAAACCAAGTTTCATGTCAATCGACAGAAAAACGACTGAGACCAAGTGTAGAGTTCAAATTTCAGTTAAATGACCCGGGAATAGTCACCGGTGACCCAATCTAAAAAATTCCGACGAATTCGTTCTTTTCTATGCCAGATACGACCAATACATCAATATTGTCAACTTTTTAAAGAATCGCTTGATGAAGTTACTTTTACAGAAAAAAAATTTTCAATGTCAAAAAGATGACTTGGAGATGGTCAACAGTGTCCCGATTTCAAAAATTCGAATACTTTGTTGTGTGACACAACGTGGTTCTCGGTAAATTCCGCAAGGGAAAGTTCCGCACACCTTACTAACCAATTGAACATTTAACTATTTTCCCTTCATACATGTGTTTACAGTTTACATTGTTAAATGCAAGTTCTTTATGAAGGTATGAAGGAATTCTTTCCATGCAGACTCCGGAGCAGCCGATTTTCAGCCGCCGCCGCCGACAAAATTTCGTCGGCTCCGGAGTCTGTTTAAAAATATTTATAACAATTCAAGAATGCTCATCAATGACAATGACTGGTTATTCAAGTGAAGTTATGAAAGTGGTCCAGCCGCCATTTTCTTTCCTGCGGGGGGGGGGGGGNTATTCAAGTGAAGTTATGAAAGTGGTCCAGCCGCCATTTTCTTTCCTGGGGGGGGGGGGGGGTCGCTAAAGGTTCACGCTACGGTCTTGCTACCTCCTGTTCAGTCGACCTTTCCTACGCGAAAAATTCAATAGCAAGGTAATAATAAACAAATATATGGTGGGATAAATATGTACCTCAGTTTCTGTCTCCAGAGAGAAAATGGGAGAAAGTTCACATAATTCCGACTGAGAATTTGTCGAAATGTGAATATGTTTGTGGTGGAGAAGGATTCACTCGTCCCCATTCTATCGACACTTGTTTGATCCCATCAGGTAGAAAAGGGCGAGGATGTGCAGGGAGGAAGAGAGAGGGATGGAAACGGAGCACTCAATCATAATTGTTGTGTGATTAGCTTTGGTGGGGTGGGTGTAAAGTGAGGCGTGAGAAAAGTGTAATGGATTTTCCTCAGAAAGCATTGTGGTGTATATACGTGTATATGTATACGTGGAGTGTGTATGTGTTTAAGGGGTGGGTGAAAGCAAGTTGGAGTTTATGGAGAGAAAGTGGAATGGTTTTGGGTGATGTAGTGGATAGGAAAATGTTGTGAATTTTTTTGTGGAGGTTTAGCGTTACAGCCCCCACTGAGGAAGAAGAAGAGCAGAGAGTGAAAAGGAAAAGGGAAGGAGAAGGAAAAAAAGTTTTATGCGGTTTAGCCGTTTCTCGTAGTCATGGTCTTGCCTCTGCCTCGCCTGTACACACACATCACACACACTGTGTACACCTCCCTTTGGTTTGCTTTGAATGAGAGTGGAGAAAGTAGAGATAGAGGGAAGAATGGAATAAAGGAGAAAGGGGGGACGAGGAAAAAAGAACATGAGAGAAAAGAAGAAGGGATATAAAATACACAGGATGAAATATATGCGTGAAAGTCTGGAGGAGAGGATTGAAAGCGCCTGAAAGGAGACATTAGCGGTTGGGTAGGAAAACTACAAGAACAATACCTCTTGGTCTTCACACACACACACACACAATTCTAGTGTACACAAGTCAGGGCCTAATGCTGGGTCTCGCCACCGCAACGGCGGCAAGCACACATACTGTACTACATAGTACATACAGCCACAGAGAGCCAGAGAACGGAGTGAGAGAGAAAGGAGGAGAGAAACCATCCAAGAATTCGGCTATTGCTTCTCCAGTGGAGATCCCCTACCATCGCTGATCGTACATTAGAAGAGGAGGGGGAGGAGAAAAGGCTCAACTCTGACTATTGCATTGTCATTCTCTTTGCGAGTAGACGAGAGAGACAAGGAAAAGGATGCTACGACTTCTCCCATTCATTCCCATTTTGAGGCTCTCGACCAGGACAACTTGGGTCACGCTTGTATTCTACTCTGGTCGACGACAATGTCATCATAACTCTTGACCTTAAGTGCCATCTCATCTCACTATCAGCTTACACTTTCTCTCTCTCTCTCTCAGTATGGCTCAGCCTAGCTTCGGTCTCGTCCTCGCCCAACCAGTTGAGTCACGTGTGGACGCTTTGGCCAATACTTGTCCTGTCTCTACATTTGTCTTTCGCCTCATGCACTGTGTGTGTGTGTGTGTGTGTGAGAACGACTCAAAATCCCCCCTTCCAAATTACACTCTACATTTATTTTTCTGAGTATTTTAATCTAGGGAGTCTCGTGTCCTCGCGACCCCTGTACAAATTTGTGTAGCAGACTCGGCCCTAAACCGACCCAGGAGAATAGAATGACGCATAAATTGCAGTTAAAAAATGGTGACTCAACACATGAACACCGTCTGATAATTAGAAGGGATTTAATTGAGGTGAAATACAATGGTGTAGATGTATTGAAAAATGTAGAAAATATTCTTAGCATAAATAATGGGCAAACACTTCATGGGCATGAATAAATGTATTAAACAAAAAAGGGGTTGAAGGGTGAACACATATTCTATTGTACACAGTCAATAGTTGATAGAATAATTCAAAAAGCTGTCAACAAAAGCTGGAAAGTAAAAGATGAAAAAAGTTAAGTAGTCAAGTGAAGCGGATTTTTTGTTACTTTGTTCTCTCTCTCTCTCTCATGTTTTAGCCATGTGAAATATGTGAGGGACACACTTCTGCCCCTCTGGCACTCTTGCTTATTTGCTTGTGTATCCTTGTTTTTTATCCTTGGGCTAAGTTCCGTGAAGGTTGTTATCCTTTAGAGTTGGACCATTTCCGGCGAGAATGGAAATGCCCCTTTTGCTCAATTTTTTTGTCGCCTTGTTCTTCCCCCCTTCTCAATCCCAATTCTGTAACCACCCACCCACCATGACTCTCTCCCTCTCTCTCTGTTCTCACTCTCCATCTCACTTTCTCTCGACTAACTTGTAACTTTCTTTTTTGAGCCACTTTCCTTTCTTCTCCTCCTTCCATGCCGCCTCTTTCCTTCTCTTCCTTCTCCTTTCCCATTCTCTTGGTTCAGTGAAACATTTCACATTTTGAGGAAAAGAGGCAGAACCATCAGGATGGCATGCCATCTCATCATGCCTCATGTATCCACAAAGACATAGAAATCTTCTACTTGTCCATCCAACAACAAGGAAAAAACAACTAAAAGCCTATACAAGGAGAGGGAGGAAAAGAGGGGGAAAGGAGAAAGAGAGTAGACAGAATCTCTCATTTTCTTTCGTCTCTATATTTTATTTCTCACTTTGTTCATGGCATGTAGCTCGTCAATTTTTTCCCTTGCCCAAGTCTCTCTCCGACACATCCACACACACACACACACAAGCACAGCATATACGTACACACAACAGGGCAACTCAGAAAATCTCATATGTTTATCCATCTCCGTTTTTTCTCTCTCTTTCTCCTGTTTTCTCTGCCTCATGGCCCTGGAACTAAGTGCATTTTCACTCATTCGTAACAATTGATTCTCAGCTTTGTTGTCTACCTTTGAACTTCACTCGAAGGACCAAAAAAGAGTGGGAGAAAGGAGAGGAGAAAAAAATGTAGAAAGAGCAAACATTGAGTTTAAAACAAAGAACATTTCCAGAATTCCCTCTTCACACATTTAAGTTTAACTTTGACAAAGTACTTTCTTCTCTGTCTCCCTCCTCACATCATCCTCTCTCCCTCCGCTCCCTTCCTTTCTCTCCTTCCCTACCTCTCTTCCTTTCACCGCTGACTGGTTTGTGCTCTTGAAACAGCATTACTTTAATTGCTTTTGGATCGGTGTAATATTTGATCTCAATCCCATTATTACGATTAACTTTACATTTCACTACGTTCCTCCACTGTCAACTCCAATTGAATTTGTTGGATCCTTGGCTGCTGATGTGTGATAGCACTTTCACTGTAATGCCAAAAGAAAAGAAGAGAAATTATTTTTTAAATTTGCGCCGAGGAGGGAAGACTTTCAAAATTTCATTCCGATACCTTTGACAGATATTCTAGTCTATGGTTATGAGTGAAAGGGGAGAGTAAGGAAAGATATTGACATGAACACATGAATCTTTGCTTGTGGGCGCTGGATTGGCTGGATCAAGTCGATGAATAAATTAATAATAAAATAAAGATATCAAAAGATTATACTATAAATCTCTCCCTGTTTTTGTGTGTCCGCGTGTGTGTGGAGATATGTATTCCTCCAGCATCAGCATGAGAATACGAATGAGAATGAGAGAGAGAGAGGGAGGGAAAGTAGTAGGTGCATAAAGTAATAAATCTTAAATGACTTTCTCCTTTTCTGTGTAATCCCATTGGCTCTTCCATCATTTAAGCAAAAGAGGTAAAAAGGAGAGAGGGGGAAATATAAGTTTCTCCTCCTCCTCTTCAACTGTTCCCTTCTCCTTTCTCCTCTCTTGTAGATACCCTAGTTAGATTTTTGACTTTTACTTTTTTCCCAACTTTCCTCCTGTATGCTAATCCAATCAAATAGAAAGCTTGCAGATTTTTTAATCTTGTGAAAACAAACATAAATACTTTTAGTGTCAACTTAAAAACAGATACAAGCTTCATTGCAACGCAAATTCATGTTGGCAGTTAGAGCATGGAGTATATGTTTACATTCATGTGTGTGTGTGTGTAGTGTACCGAGGAAAATCTTGCGCTGCATTGCCAGTAGCCCAAGTACTCAAAAAAGTTTCTCTCTTGTTTCTCCTCTTTTCATGTGTGTGTGTGCTTGTCCTGAAGGGAAGGACAAAAGAAACAAAGTCGAGTGTAAAAAACAGAGACAAGGGCACTGAGGATAGTGACTGCGTGTGTAGTGTGTGTGTGTGTGTGTGTGTGGAAGAATTAGTGTTCAAGTGAATGATAAAATCTTGTTTTTGTGTTTGGGTGTCTCTGTTTTTCACTCTGGTGCCTTGCATGTGTAAAGAAGTGTAAAGACACCCAATGATACCACACACACACTAACATGTATGTACAATATGAAGACACACACACACATTTGTGCAAAAGAAAGGCATAGCTACAAGTCAGCCTAATGTCAAATTTCAGTTGACTTGAGCCAGCATTACACAAGTTATAATGTTGCCAGCAAAGCAAATCACACCATGTAATACAAGACATAAGACATCCCACAGCACACACACGCACACACACAGAGAGAGAAAGAGAGGAGAAAAACACACAGCGGAACATGTGTTAGAGGAGCGTCAATGCGTTCAGAAAAAAAAGACGCCTTGTCTCACTCTATTCTTCTATCATACCACCAGACTCATTCAGTCATTCATCCAAAGATTGGAGTTCCCGACCACCACCCCAAGCCAAAGCCAGAACCAGCCCACGTCATATCAAGTAAAAACACAGACCGACATTTAATGGAAATAGCTGGGAATCAGGGAGCAGAGAAAGCACAGACACGGACAGAGGGAGAGAGGGGGAAGCAGAAAAGGTCTTCTCATCTCAGCTGCTCAGCTATGCTCCCCTTGACTTTGTCTGGGGCTGAGACAGTGTGTCTGTGTGTGGAGACTAGAGCACAACATTAGAGTCAAGTCAAAATCTCAAAGGATGGAAAATCACTTGGATAAGCACATTCAGCGCCAAGCCAACTGATCTTTTGTGACTCCCATACTTTGACTCTCTTTCTTTTCCTTCCCCCTCCTCCTCAACTAAAAAAACTTCCCTCTCTCTCTCTCTCTCTCCACACACACACAGTTAGGGATGCTTTCACTGTATTGGGTTTACTGTAGGAGAAAGCAGATTTTTTCAAGAGAAATCCGCATGCTTGTGTGTGGTAAGGAAGAAGAAGAAAGTTTCATGGAAGGAAGTGGCTGTGTGTATGTGTGTGTGCAGTGTAACATTTTCTTCCTCGTCTTCTTTTGGCCAACTATGCGTATGTACAAGAGAGAGAGAGAGACTTTTTTGGCTCTGCTCTTCTCTCTGTGTGAGTCCCTGCCCCCTTGATGATTTCCCATCCATCCTGTCAACATCAAGTAGAAGGAGGGGGCGAACAAACCAAAGTCGTTCCCAGAATATCTGGAACTGGAATCTTCCTCTGTAGATATTTCGACATGTGGAGGTAAAATGGAAGAGGAGTAGGGCGGCAGGTATAGGTAAAGATAATCTAGAAGTCCATGGTCGTCTACATGTGTGTGTGTGTGTGTGGATGTGGACCACCCAAACCTATGTTCAACGATAAGGAAAAAGATTTGTATTAAGAAAATGACATTGCTCTTTTAGTCGAACAAAATACTCCCTCGATAAAAGATGATTGAGCCCAATAAAAGTTAGATCCAAAGAGAGAGAGATCCAAGGATTCCAGGCCATCCCTTTGCTCACCCTGTGCTGGTCTGTGAGATAGAAAGTAAAAATAACTGAGGAAAGTGGAGAGGTAGAGAAAGTAAAGACACGTTCAGATCCAAGAATTTGGTTTCAACTCTCCGTTTTTTATGCTGTACTCATGTATTTTCTTGAACGATTCTAAATCAAGCTAAAATATCTAGTTTAATTTGGATAATATATTGCAACAGGAAAATGGTTTTATCTATTTTTGGAAAAAAACCATTTCAGTAAAATAGGTTTCATGAATTTCAAAATCCACAAAGTACATTTAGTAAATACTGACGGAGAAGCAACAGCTCACTACTACTAGGACTTTACACCTACTTGTAGTAGGGTTAATCCCAAATTAAGAGAAACTCCCCATTTTAAGATACTAAAATATTTTTTTGTAAAAAATACAAGTCGTTTTTAAAAATTTTATCAATGTTTCGACATCCAGAACATTTTCAGAAACAAGATTCAATGATCCGTCATCTTTTCCACGGTTTCCAACAAAACACCTGGCCTTTATTCGAATAGTCACGGTCCATACCATCAATTTTTACCCTTGTCATTTCAAATACAAAATATTCAAAATGTTTCCACCTATTTCCAGCCAAGGTAGTAAATCACCAAAATATCAATCCTTCCAAGCTTACAACCCGCATACTCTCTCCACACACAAAATCGGCATTCTCCAAACTAAACCCACTATTTAATTCTTGAAGAGCTGTAGTGATGGATTTTAAAATCTTTAGCAAACTAAAAAAATTTTCCTGGTAAAGCAAGAACATATTAATATTTTTTGCAGAAAGAAATCCTCTTGCCATTGTACGTCATAATGATTGTCCTTCGTGTAGATCCTATCCCTCATTGTACACAGCTCTTCACCTTGCCCACACAAGAGAGATTCAAGTTTCATACTCTCCTTCTTTTCGGAGAGGAAGAAGCAGAAGAAGGGAGGACTAAATCAAATCACATTGTATTTTTTCTATCAAAGTCTCTTCCATCTCCACCTATTTTTCCGTTCACCAGCTTTCTCCTTCAACCTACCTCCTCCTCGCCCTACTCCTACTCCTTTCTTCTCCAGCCCACAATCTTCCTTTCTCCCATTGCTATTTCAATTGATATCGATTTGAGTAGCTGGCCGATTGCTTTGCTGGGTCGGCTCTTCTTCTATCTCCATACATCTACAATAGTCCCTGTATGCAGTACTGTATGCACGTGTGTGGGTGGATGTGTGTGTGTCTCTGTGCTTTTTCCATGTCATGGAAAGGAAGGGCTGAAGTCTAAACTCGACTGAATTGGATCATTCGAATTCCTTGCCCCATCTCACAGTTGAAATGATATGAAATAGTGCGGGAGAGAAACTGAGGATGAAGGGAAAGAAGAGAGAGAGAGAAGCTGGATGGCTGGCTATGATTCTAGGCTTGTGTACACGGACAATAAGGACAGAGAATTGATATTCACGAATCAATTTCAAATGCTCCTTTACATAACCATAGCTATATGGGCATGTATAATGGCCACACAATACATACTCTTTCCCTCTCTCTATAGCAGCCAATGAATCCCTAATGTCTTCCGGAGAGGAAGAGCTGAAGCACCCGTCTCAGATTCTCTGTACAGAAAAGGAGAGAAGGAAATCCTACATAGCCCATATAACGATTTGTGTACACTGCTGCTGCTGTGTACACACACATGTAGTACACTACAGTAATATACGATTTGTGTGTGTGATTTGAAATGATAGGAGAGGTTCAATGTAAAGAAGGTGGATGATGATAGTGGTGGTGGGAGTTTTACGTGCAGATCTCAATCTTGATTTGATATTCATCTTTTGACAATTTATGCACGTATTTTGCCAACTAAAGTATTTCCTCTTGGTTGTGATATCTTGAAGGAACACAAAAGACCATCTTATCACATCATCTCATATGCATGACTTTACTCTCGTAATCAATTTAAGGGCCTTTTAATAGCATCCTCCACTCCTCATTCCCCCATCACCATCCTCTCTCTCTTCCTCTCTCTCTCTCTTCCTCTCCATATCTCTCCTTGGCCCACTAAAATTCTCCCCTCCCCCATTATCCGTCTATAGCAGTCAAGCCAGAAAATTCGGCCCTATTCTTGTCACAAATTGAATCCACCCCTCCCTCTTTTTCTCCCTCCCTCCTCCCCTTTTTCTTTCATACATACTCTTTCTTCTTGAGTTATGCGAAAATCCTTGCAAAGATTCTTCATAATTTGACAAGACTTTGTCCGTAATCTATAGAAAGAATCGGAGACTCCTTCAGTTTCTCCCTCATTTTTATTGTCCCAATTTTCTCTTTGTATTTGAGGAGGGAGAAGTGGGGAAGTGGGGTTGACAAATTTATTTTCAAAATTTTATTTCCAACTGTTCAAAATTTTTCAACCCCTTTTTTTAAAAAACAGTGTGCACATAAAGTTTATAGAAAATAGTGGGACGTTCTCCTTCCAAGCATTGTGAAAGTGGAGAGTAAGAAACATGACTCAATATCAATTGAGAATAGTAATTTTACCCTAGACTTTGACCCACAAATCAAATTACCTCCAACACTTCACGTACCATTGGCATTGGCATTAGTATGAAGTGAAAGTGAACTGGTATGATATCCTATGGGGGGATGGGTTTATGGGTTCTATGCATGCATCATGCAAAAAAATTTTTTTACTTTTTTTTTGAAAGCAAAAATTTTATCGAACGGAAATCCATTAGTGGAACCAAAGCTGAGTCTCGTTTTCTTGTGCTCTCAAATCCGTGAAAGAATAATCGATGCTCGCAATTTCCTGATAGGTGACGGGAGGGAAATTTTTTTTCTTCTCTCTATTTTTCTTCTTCTACTCTGAACGATTGCTTCATCTCGAATTACGTCTTTGTATAAATACTTATAAGAGAGGGAAGGAGGGAGAGAGAGAGAAAGTGAAGCACAAGCACAGCATAGTCTTTCCCTTCTTTATTCTCAATTTTTTTTGAGGAGAAAACTTTTAATGGATTTCGCCATTGTTGTCGTAATTGGCTTGCTATGTATATATTTACATGTGTGTACTATATCATATTACAAAATATGACTTTACGTAAAGGAGCACAAAGAGCACAGAGTACGCGTACCGCATATTAAACTCAGTTCTGATGAATCTTTCAAATTTAAAAATAGCAAAATTAATTTTGTAACACGTACGTACCTTGTATTCTTTGAAATATGAAATGACTTTATTTTTAACTAAAGAATTTTTAGAAAAATAATTATATAAAAATATGCATTTCATCATCGAATTAAGTCAGAATTTTCCTCACCATCTCTCTCTTTCGTTTCGCCTGGTGTTCGGTTGAATGATGTCCAGTTTTTGAATGTGGTCGTATAATTTTGCATAATATTTTTGCCCTCCCAAGTTGGCACCATCACTACTTCCCCTCTTTTTGAAAGGATACATAGTGGAAAGAGAAAGGGAGGGGGAGGAGGAAGAGAGGATAGTTAAAGGGAGACCGTGTTTTGATCACCCTGCGTTTTGTATTGTCCTCTATGATGATGTACTGATGTTTCCTCACATATCAGTTATCTTACAACAACATCCTCCTCATTACATCACACACTCCACCCCACACCACATTTTCTCCTTTAACTCATTACAGGAAGACTAGAGTGAAAATGTTGCACGCTTTCTCCCCGCCTCCTGACTTGTTGTTCTCTCTCTCTCTCTTCCTCTCTTTCGATGAATACCACAAATGCAATTACTGCCACTATAACCCTGAATAATATTCAAGTGTGTGTCTTTGTATCTAATATAAACAATATATTTGTATCTCTTCCCTCCTCCTCGTGCATCATTCCTACACACACACACTCACACTCTGTTTTGTTGGTCCTCTCCAAGGTACTCATTTGTAGCATCCATGTTGGGTAGATATGTGTACTACATCCATGTTCCTGTGTAGTCAGTATGAACTTGTGAGGGGGAGAGAGATTCGGAGGAAATGAAGAGTATTCCAAGAATTTTGCTCTACATCTATTTTCGTACGGAAAGGGGGAAACAAAGAGAGAGAGGGATCATAACCTCTATAGCCATGTTTCCTCATCTCTCATCTCCCTCCCATGTCCATGTGTATAATCATATCAATATAATAAAAGTGGAGCCTCATTTCATCATCATGTTCATGTGGATAGGAGGCAGGAGCTAGGACGAAGAGACTCCTCTCTCTTATGCCACTTTATCTATCAACAACACTTAGGCTTTTCCAAATAGAACAACTCCGTCTCGCTTTCATTACACAACCTTCCTAACATACATGTGCAGTGCAATGTATTACACATTGTGTGGGTGCCTTGTACTCTTTTGTATTATGAAGGAAAAGAGACAGGAGAGAGAGAGAGTGAGAGAGAGAATTTCTGCTGGGCTACCACGAAAAGTATAAAGCACGCCAGAGCGTGTTATGTCAAGGAACATCAGAGTGTCATGTGGTAGTCCAGGACTGTCTATCTTCTTTATAGTCTGTGGCCAATCCACTTTACTTTCCTCCACTCATACATTTCTTATTGAATCCTTCCATACCTCCCGTGTATGTACAGGGTGAGAGTGTGTGTGTGGGACCAGGGACATGGAAGGCACTTGAACTTGTTTGTATAAAGACCGCCAGCGTAGTAGGAGGAGGAGGAGAAATCCAGCAAGAGTGAGTGTGTAGTCATAACCATAAAATAACTCAGCATCTCACATTTACTCAATAGAGAGGAGGAGATAGGGAGAAAGAGAGAGAGTGTGTGTGTGTGGAGGGAAGGGACGTGAGTGTGCATAATTGACTGTGGCTCAAACGTACGTTTGAGTCTCCTCTCCTCCACACACAAACCTCTCCTCTGTTAGTGCGTAGAGGCATAATAGCATTAATTTTATTACATACATTTTAATAGTCGCTCTTTGAATCTAAAAGCTTGTATGACAGATTTAAGGGAACTTTTTTTCATTTTAAATCCCCCTTCCTCCCCTTGATATTTTTAACTAATGCCCATTTATCCACTATATTCTATGATTATGGTATTTTGAACGAGACCAAAACATCATAGGCGTAGAGGGTATACGTGCGTATGCAGGGAGTTTCAATCTATGATGCCCAGTTTTAGATTTCAGCAGAGGATAAAAAAAAGTTTTGGACAAATTTAATGAACCCTTCCCACTCTACCATTTTGAATAATAATTTATGTCAGTTTTTTATTTACTAGACAATTATAATGGAGTGTTCCACACATGCACCACTCTCCTCCTTCTAGCATCCAAACACGCACAATTTAAGTGCAATGCAGGGGGTGTAGAGGGGGATAAGCGTGCGTGGAGGCTGTACATGGTCGTTCAACTAATTATTGTCAATACAGTGTGAATGTAGAGATCAAATTATTAGAAGGCTAAAAAGCCATTATTAGAATCTTGTCTTGAGAGAGAGAGCGTTCTGTGTGTGTGCTGCTCCCGTTCCCCTCCCATCTCCCTCTTCTGCTCTCTTCCTGTGTGTGCTTTCCAATACACGCAAACCCCATAACTTACATGCAATGTTGGCTGAAACAGGGAGGAGGAGGAGGAGGAGAGAGGGTAAGAGGCTAAAAAAGCGACTTGGAATGAGCGTCATTTAAAAGAAAAGAGACAATAATTCACTGGGTGAAAGGAAATTCGCTTGCACTTTACATTTGTTGCGCGGCTCATAAAACCATTTTCATGGGAATCTACATGGTCTTCGAGATGGCGCGTGAAATGGGGTGGATATACATAAAATACAGAAGATAGAAAGATAGATGGATGGAGTAGGTGGGCCATTTATATACCTATTCGATATACCTACCTACATACTGTGTGTAGTACTATGTGTAGAGGATGCACGGGAAGGGAAGGGAAAAAATCATGGTGATTTGAAGGGAGCACAAGATAGATAGAAAAGGGGATAAGAATATGGAAGATAATGATATGAGACTCTGTACTTCCTCACTCTCACTCTGTACTTACATAGGCCAAAGTATTTATGGTGCTTTTAATGAGCTTCTTGCAAAAAAACTTCTTGGTTGCTTTCCTCCTCCTCCTCCTCCTCCTCCTCCTCTCTCTCTCTCTCTCTCCCTCTCCCTCCTCCTTTGCTCTGGTCTCATCTCCCTCCTTTGCCCTCTCTATACTTATTGCCAGGAATAATGTATAGGGAAATCAATGGCATGCGATATTATGCAGAGAGAGAACGAGAGGCTTTCTGCTTCCTTCTCTTTGCTAGTCTTTGCTACTGGTTCTCTCACTCTCTCTTGTAAAGCTTTCTTACTTAAAATATCCACATGCATATGCAATGGAGCTTCTTCTTCCTTTCCTTTTTCTTTCTCTCCATCTCTGCACTCTCACTCTCTCTGAGGGCACCAAAACCTCCGCCTTTTGCCCTGTCACCCAAAATTAATTATTCCTCGTAAAATTTTATGAGGGGCTTTATTATGAATTGCAATTGACGTCACTCAAAGGCTTTACTTTGCCATCGATACATTCATGCATTAATCATACCCCCTCTTTTACCCCCTCCATACTCTTTCTCTCCTTCCCCTCTCGTTAGCTCTTTCCTCTCCCTCCGTTGTTCCAACTATTGTACAGTTTCACTTCATTTATTATTAGTACACACCCACATGACATTGTTTCCCCAAGATTTTTTTTGTGGAAAATAATTCATTTTTTAAAGTAAACTTTTGGACTTGTGGATTTACACTTTGAGAAGATCCAGGATAAAAGTGTCTGACTTTTTGAATAAAAATTAACCGGAGCTGTCCCCAAGGCCCAAAGAGAAAAAATTAGATTGCATGGAAAATTTTGTATCCTAATCTACAAGAGGACAGGAAGGCGAAAAGATAATTTTTTAAGAAAAAAAATTCATACAATTTTGGTGGAAAACAAATTTGCAAAATAAAAGTAAGGACTCTCCAAAAGCTGGACCCTTATTATGTTACAGTGTACATTTGTCTACAGTGTTGAGGGAGAGTGTGGAGTAATTTTTTAAAGTTCTCTTTTTTAACTCCAAGAGTGAGAGAGAGAGAGAGAGTGAACAAATTAAAGATACAAAGTTGAACAATTGAGCGGATTTTATTTGCTTCTCATTTGCTTGTGAAAGCAATAAAAGCAGATAGCCTTTGTCGCCGTGCTGTTGCTGTTGGATTTTCCCCGTCTGTTTTAAAAGCTACAGTTTGCCTTGGGAACATGGAGAAGAGGGAAAGAGGAACAGGACATGGTAGAGGATAGTCGGGTGGCGCGCTAGAATGACAAAAAACAAGTTAATTTCCCCATGACTTGGTGCCAAAGTCAAAACTAACGAGAGAGACAAAAGAAGCACACACATAGACACACACAGGGAACTAGACAGGCCCTGCTATTACTCTCTTAGTTACTTAGGCTACGATTAGGTAGAAAAGTACAATAGAAGAACACACACACACACAACTCCAATGGCAATCGGAGTAGTAGAAAAGTGTAGAATATAAAAGGGGAAAAGTAATTTTCCCTCCTCCCCCTGTTCTCTCTTCATTCCGTACATTGCAGCATCAAATTAATCCTTTAAAGTTAAACTGCATTTGTAAATGAGCTACCTCTAATTAGTCAGGGAGGAGCAAGGAAAGGAAAGAAGGCATGACCGTGTATGCCATTCAAAATGAATCAACAATAGGGACAGAGAAAGGGAAAGCTGACAGAGTGAAAGTGGAGGTATTTGAGAAGAAAGTAACCGAGAAGTGAGAAATAGGATAGAGAAACAAAAGGGAAGCCTCAATTGATTCAGAATTTTGCATTTCATGGCCGAGAAAACTAAGCCATTCTCTCTCTCTCACACTCTCTCCCTCCTTCACCAATTCTATAGCATACTCTCTCTTCTCTCTCTCTTGTTTCGCCTCGACTGTTCTCATTCCTCGCCATTTCTCGCTTTCTCTCCGTGTCTATAAAAGCCTATTTGCCTTGTTATTATAAGTGCGAGTCTGTTGAGAATTTCAATGGATCTTCCCACTGACTATCCTAAAATTGAGAGAGTCCATACTAAAACCTATATGAAATGAAACATGGCAAAAGTCTTCTCATCTTTTACACACACATACACACGTACACATTTCATCTGTTCAGTGGGTCGAGTCAAGCGTGAAAGGGAAAATTTTTCACTGCATTGCATACAATTTCAATATTAAGTCAAAAAACCTACCTCCATGCTTCTTTCTTGATTATACCGTAAGGGAGAGAGAGGGAAAGTAAAGAATGGAGAATGATGTGGCAGATTCTTCCTATCTTTCATAATTTTGTACAGTTCAATTCTATCTTTCTTCATCATGAATCTCTGAGTAGGGCTTATTGTACGACATTCTCCACTTTCACTTTTATACAGTCGCAAAGTTTACACGTGATTTTATGTTCTCTTTTTATTTCTTAATAATTATTCCTTTACACTCTCCTACGTGACCCAGTGTAATTTACATAAAATCCAAACATAATTGTCTGCCATTTAATTCCTTTTTCCCTTGCCTTCCGATGCCAATTCCCTGCAATGTCCCTTCCAGTTTCAGAGGAGGAAGGGGGGTAGGAGTGTGGCCCAGTAAAATGCTTTTTTTCCGCCAAATGTATTATTTTGAAAAAAGCTCGGTTAATGCGTTAGTGGGAATGAATCGGGGTGTAAAATGTAAATCTCGTGCCCTCCATTTGAAGCCGATGCAATGCAATCCGATGTCAAGGGAGAAAAGAGGAAGACGGAGGGAGGACAGGACAGGAGGAGGAGGAATGTAAAGAAGGCAAGTTGAATGGCAGGGGTGAATTATGTAGTCGACCGATGAGATAAAATCAGGATGAGACCTGGCTCTAGTCACAGGAAAGAAAAATATGGGGAAAGTGTCACTAGGATAGAAAACTTTGGTCGTCTCGGTGAATTATAAAACCATTTGGAGGGCTGATATGCACCATGTTTTCACACTTTTTAGCTTGCCCATTGACAGATCCTTTTTTGGGGTGGGTTTTGCTTGTCCTCTTCTCTTCCTTCTTATTCCTTCCTCCTCTATCCTTCTCCTCTAACCGCACAACTGTCATGGGAAAAGGAATTTCTTTTTTTGCAAAAAAGTGCAGAGACACTTAGCACGATGTTAAGAAATTTTTACCCAGATCCCTTTTCCCTATTGACTTGAATTTGGAGGCGCTCAACTTGTGAAAGTAGGGAAAGAAAAAAGGTCAGGGATGATTGAGTTCAAATTGAGTAAAGCTCCCTGGGAGTAAAGTTATTTCTCCATTACTTTTAAGTGTGTAAAATTAATGTGTGTGGGGTCGGATTTGAAAAGAAAATTGTGGGTGGGGATGACTTGAATGCAATTAAATATGAATTAACTTCATTATGTCAGGGATGACAGAAAGTGGGGAAGGTAAAAAAAGAAAACAAATGTTTTTCAGCTAAAATGGGATCTATTGTAATGGCTATTATGTATACGGATGTATAGAGAAATCTGTTTTTTCTTCTTCTTTTTTCTCCCGTCCTTTCTCTCTTCGTTATTGTTGGCTCCCGGAAACGGCTGTCCGAAACTGTTGAAGGCAATTGAGTAGCTTTACAATCGTAAATTTTGGGTGAAGTGACGTAGACTGATTTGAGTGCCCGAAAAATCTAACAAGGAAGAAAGAGAAAGGAGAAGAGCTTGTATTCTTCATGTGGTCTGTATGTCTTGTGTGTGTGTGTGTGGGTTGGACGCGTTTTAAATATTTAGGCATGGCTGGAGTCATTCAGTTCATCCATCAATCATCGTTAGCTTAAATGGGAAATAAACAAAGAGGCATTAAGGGAAAGGGAAGCTTTTCTGAGTCGATGAAGGAAAAAAAATGTCTGGCGTCCATTTTACTCTACCATGTATATACATATTACTTTTTTTCCTGTCTTCATTTCGTCTCTTCTTCCACACATGATGACGCGCTTCCTATAATCTACACCACAAACATACTGCATCTACATTATACGTAATTATTACCACATACAAATATTGTACTTGTATACAATAAACACACTCTCTCGCAAGCAGATATGGATTATTTCCTTGTTTCTGCCAACAAAAACCACAATCGTTTTTTTTTCTTGCACATTTCGGAAAAAAACATGTGGTCTAAAATGCATTTATGTCTCTTTCACAATTTTTCCACTTTTTGTAACATCCCAAATATTCCTCGTAATGTCCTTTTTATTCTTGTCATCATATAAAGCTGCATAAAGTTAAATATATTTGTGTGTGTGTACTGTGTACGTTTATGTGGGTGTTTGATATACAACATTCGAGATATGGTACGTAAAACGAATCAAGGATTTTGCACGCCTGGAAAAATGTGGACTCACTTTCTCCGTGCCCACTTTTCTCTCTGGAGTTGCTCTTCCTTATCATAACATAATCGTTACCTGCATTGCATCCCATGAAATTTACATACATTTCACGGTCTTACATACAATATGTGTATGCAAAAATTTTTTTGCATTTATATACCATACTTACCTATTACAACATGCGTTTAGACAGTGAGTGCGTGTGTGTGTGTGTTTGTTGAAAACTGAAATTGTCACTGTGATGAGCTGGTGATCCTCCATGACGTGGATATGGCGTATGATGTGTCCTCCTCCTTATTCTTATTCTTCCTCACTTCCATCTTATTTTGTGTGTGTGTGTACGCTGCAGAAAATTTATAAATGTCGAGTAAACGGGACAGACATTTACAATGTGCTTGGGCTGCCTGACTGACTGTGTGTGTATGTATGTGTGGCGGTTATGAATGTTAAAAGACGCTAATGTCAGGGACGCGGGACAAACATGGCGGGGGTGAATGGCTTCCTATTATTGTCTACTTAGACTTAGACTGCTTAGATGTTGCATGTGAATTTCCTCCATTACAGCGTCGTCGAGTCTCAACTCATTCAAGTCATAACCGTAAAAGCACTCTAAGATGTGCCTGAGATGGAATGGAAAACGGAGAGAGAGAGAGAGAGAGAGAAAGAGAAAGAGAAGAAGTAGAGAGAAAGAGAGGCAAGGAGTAGGATAATAATAATGACATAGCTTAAGACTCTCGTTTACGTCAAAAATATGAGACACGCATTGCTGTCGCTCCTTCTCTGCTACTTCTCCTTTTCCTCGTCTTCTGGTCTTCCATTATGTGATACAATAATACGGAATACATTGCCCAGAGACGAAAAGGAAGAAGGAGGAGGAGAAGAACAACATTAAAAAATGTGGTATTAAATATAAGCGGGAATATAGAAATATCTTAAGCACGTGCGTGTGCGTGTGACGGTGCTGTGTCCAATATACACTGTCCAGTGTGTGTGTGTGTGGGAATAGGGATGCTGTGCTTGTGTCAAGTAGGAGAGGAAGGGGAGGGAGGGAGTATTTTTGGTCTCAAGTTGATATGAAGAGGAGGATGGAAGTCGTTCAGCCCTCCTTATGACTTTCTACCAATAAACGAGTGGAAGGAATGCACTGCGATAAACGATTCAAGTGTACCGCTCGCCCAAGAACTCCACACAAGCAGACCACCGACGTCTCAAAGTGAGAGAGTGAGTGAAAAGCTTTTCCAAAGTGCAAAGAAAAACACAAGAGTTTACAGAGCAAAGGGGACCTTGGAGAGAGGAGCAACAGGATAAATATGGGTGTTGTTGTTTCAAGTCATTAGATTCATCCGAATGAATAAACTCGGAGTTTTCTCAATGTGTAATTCAAGAACATGTTTGTACTTTATGGCCATTGCCGCCGGTATACTGTACTGTGTAGCTACTATGTTGTAGTGTACTCTTAAAATGTGTTGGAGGATACAGAGGAGTATTGCAGCTGTCGATAACTATGACTCTCCTTGCACCCTTTTACTTCTGGTAAATGTCAACTTTGGTTCATTGAATGGTTGACGCTTAGAAAAATATTTTGACAGTTGCTCTCAATCATGTACTTAAAAGTCGATGTA
The DNA here is from genome assembly GCA_009870185.1 of Pygmarrhopalites habei. Taxonomy (NCBI): domain Eukaryota; kingdom Metazoa; phylum Arthropoda; class Collembola; order Symphypleona; family Arrhopalitidae; genus Pygmarrhopalites; species Pygmarrhopalites habei. The sequence goes on along the minus strand of WJFB01000984.1, from coordinate 20,255 downwards.
GCCGTCTAAATGACGGATATTTGATTTTAAATAAATGCCTCCTAAATCACACTTAATCTATTCTAAACTTTCTCTCTCTCTCTGTCTCTACCTTTCGTTGAGTGCGAGCACGAGTCCTTGCAATATTTTTTCTACCACTTTTTACAATAACTTTTCCTGGCTCTTTCTGCTTTTTCCTGATTTCAAAGTCATTTTTTAAGAGGCACCAGTTTGTGTTTTGGTTCTTTTTATTAAAAAAATTGTTGGAATTGCAATGTCACTTGACATATAAATACACACACAGAATTTAGTTTTGTAAATAGTTGCTTTGTGACGGCAGCTTGATTTTTTTTTTAAAAAAAAACCAAATAGTGTGTGGGTGTTTGTGTGCGGGTGAAAGTTTAAAGCTGTTGGACTGGTACCTTCTTGACTATTGATAATGTAAACGTGAGGGAGAAAGTGGAACTGTTGAGCAGAGAGAGAGATAGTAGCAGAGCTGTCTAGGTCGGGTTAGGGGATAGAGAAAGTTTTTTTGAGTTAAGGGTAAGAGTAAGGGGAATCGAGATGAAAGACGAGTCGTCACAAAGTTTTTGACTGTGTATCTCATCTCTCCACTCTTTCTCCTACCAACTCTTTCACCCCTGCCCCTTCCCCTCCTCCTCCTCCTCCTCTCCCACTTTGACTTTCTCCATACATATTTAGTTCGGGTTCAAAAACATGGACAAATTGTTGTCGAGTCTCTCTCTCTTTCCTCCTCAACTTCATGCTCATGATACGGCAAGTGTATCAAAAGTCAAAGTGCCTTTTTCTAGAACAACTTGTTTGGAACATTTGATGAGAGAGAGAGAGAGTTTTGGTCCGTGGAATAGTCATCGAAAATTATTTGCTCCGTAGATGAAGGATACTTGTATAATAGAATAATTTTTCCTTTGTTCTCTTCTCTCTCTCTCTCCGTGCTTTTTCGACCCCATAAACTTTTGTCCAATTCCCATAAAGGGAGAATTTGAGTGGAACCAAAAACATATTACGTGTCTCATGGTGACTGCACACAGGACAATTAGCAGATAAATCGAAAATCAAAAAATAAAATAGTCAATATAAAAAGCAAAACACATCATCCCACCCACACACAAATCATGATAATGGCTTTATCATATTATACTGCGATTTTGGAAGATGCACCAAATTGTCTCCATTTAAACCACACAATTTTACAAAACTCTGTAATACAATGTAATGGCATCAAAATTTTGACTCAGACTTTCCAAAGTTTTATTTCCTCCTCTGACAATTTTCATTGTGAGTACATTACTGGAAGGAAATCTAAAGTGGAATTAACTACCAAAATATTAAGCTATCATAGCCATATTTTTTATATTCGAATACAAAACTACTCGTTTAACTATCCTCCCTATAAATACAGGATATACACAGAACTAGAGAGGGAGAAGTTATGTGACTCTATTTGTATTTTCACCAAAAAGTTTTCATTCCCTCTTCTGTCACTCTTCCGCTCCACTTGGTTTCCCATACATGGCCAATGTATGGATGTATAAAGCAAAAATAATTGTGTTGGGGATTCCTTTGATACGAAAACATTTAGATTGAGCTAAATCGAGTTGTGTGGCCAAAAACTTAGTTTTTGTTGCTGCACTTGCCAACAATTCGCAGAGAGAAAGAGAGAGAGAGGGAGAAGTCTTGAGTCAACTTTTACTTTAATCCTTCAGAGGATTTGACCAGTCTTATACACTTTTCCTTTTTTGGTCCACACAAACAGTCACTCTGCTTAAAAGTTCTCTCTCCCTCTCTCTACTGTTTTGCACAAGATTTTTCTAACATTTTTCCCCATCCCCAATTTCTCCTCTACATTTCCCAGAAGAAAGCACTGGAGAAAGGGAGAAGAGGGAGGGAGAGGGAGAAAGGGAGAAGAGGGAGGGAGAGGGAGAAAGGGAGAAGAGGGAGGGAGAGAGAGAAACATGGGAGCGACTGTCTCATGTTTTTCTTGAATACTTGAATTTTTGTATGTCATTTCTTGACATTCCGGCTGTAGCTCCAATTTTTCCTCCATGAAACCCCAAAGAAAAAAAAGACATTTTCAAATATTTCGATCTTTTTTTGACTGTTTTCTTCCTTCCCCTGTCTGTCACAATTTTTCCTGTTAAATTTGACCCACAAAATGACAACTGAGATTTATGTCCCCCACATTTTTGTATTATTACAATTTAGGGAAGTTCGGGGTAAGATTGAGAGAGGGGTATGTACACACACACCCCAACACACACGCATACAAAATACACACTTGTACATGTATATGTAGAGGAGGAAGATGAATGTAAGTTTTTGTGTGAGAACATTTGTACACTTTTTTTTCTGAGGGAAGAATTTCGAGTTAAAGTGAAAATCTAGGATTTCCCCTAGACTGTCTTGACATTTGAGTAAACAGCTTGAAAACAGAATGAACAAGCAGAGTATTTCCTTCCCCTTCTACTCTCCTTCCATTTGTCGTTCTTCTCTTTTTCCCTCTCCGGGTATTTTTTACCCTCGCTCCCGGATCATCCGACGATGGATACATGCTTCGATTTTCATGCATGCAGCGCAACATGATTTGACGAAGGACTATGATATGCTTGTGTGTGTGGGACAAAAAAGTGGGGAGTCTCAGAGTAGAGAGAGGGAAAGAGGACGACGAAAGAAGGAGAGGGAAAGAGAAGGTGATCTTTCGATCTGGATCAAGGGTGAAGATGTGCCTGGAATGTCATTGAAGTATTCGTCTTCAGCTTGACTGCTCCTTCTCGTTCTTTCTCTCTTTTTTCCCAAGAAAAACCTTGTATGCACTACAGTGTACAGGGAAAGGGAGTGGGGGTATGGGGACATATGGTGTTTGCCCTGTGTGTGTCTGCTGTGTGTGCCTGAGAAGAAATAGTGTAGTGTGTAGACTGTAAAGCTGCCTGGATCCATTGGAATACAAATGGAATCTTGGGAGAAAGTATAGAGAAAGAAAAAATATATATCTAGAGCCGTCTTACATTCCAATGGATTCCTTTTCTATCCTCCTCACTTTCTCCCTCTACTTTCCCCCTCTCCTCTCCACTAGGAAATGAGGAGTTGAAAGTGGAAGAAAGTACAGATTCCTCTCTCTCTCCGTCCTTTTATTTCTCGGTTCTGGGATAGAGTCTTCATTTTTCCTCTTGCGCTCGTATTTAGGGGGAAAGAGAAAGAAAAAACCCTTGTTCACATAGAGTTTATCTTATCCTTTCGTGGTTTCTAGTTTTCGTTTCATAGCCACTGTCTTAAGAGGAAGAGGAGAAAAAAAACTTGGAGGAAGTCGTGTGTGTGCAGTTGCACAGGATATATATATTCTGTGCGTATTATCAAAAATACTTTCTCTCTCTCTCGCTTTCTCCTCCAAAGTTTGAGCTGTGTGTATGTATGATGGTATTTATATTTATACAAGACACAAACTCATCCACAGTAAACATAAAGAGAGGAAGTCTGAAATAGAAGGCATTCAACTTCACTAGAGAGACTCTCCCTCCCTCTTCCTTTCGTTCCGTTCCGTTCCGTTCCTTCACGGGGCTCATGGAATGCAATGAAATGCCATGTTAACCTACGATGTGAGGATCAAACGGTTTATCTTGTTAAGCTGCTTCTCTCAGTCTTTACATTGAGAATCATATATAGATAAGAAGAAGAGAAAGGGGGAGAGCTGAGGAGGGTTTCTTCATCTTTCTTTTTCTTATTGCCCTTTTAACGGTGGTGGGATAAGAAAAAAAGGGGTTGACGAAATCCAAGCAAAATTAAACGTTGATCAACTCTTTTTCCTACATCATTATTAACACTTTCTCCTGCTTTCTCTTTCACCTAAGTTAACCGAGCGTGTTCAAAATATACCTGCAAAAATATTAGATACAGGTTCCCATTAACTTCAGGTAAAATTTGTGCATAGTTTATTTTGCAAGTTTGTGATGATATTTTGAAACTGTTTTCACTACAATTTTCTTAAATGTCCATCCAATGATTAAATAGCTTTTTTCCCTTCTAATTGACTTACTGGATTGATTTTCTTTTTGCCACGAAATTTAAAACTCACTCACTCTCTCCTCCTCTTCCTCCTCAAGACGACAGACATGGAGGGAGGAGTAGATGTACAGTACACTGAACTCCCTTCACATCGAATCAAGATGTGAGGACAGAGTGGTCGTTTTATTTTTTCTGATCGCCATTACATCTTTTCACTTAGACAATTCATCTAAAAAAGAGTGGGGAAGAGAGAGATACTCTTTTTTTCCCTTCTAAGCTGTCTCCTCATCTCCTTCCCTCACTACTGAGAATAATATGTTTGCTTAACTCATATACTTACATCTTTGGAATCGATTAGCGTGAGCTGGATAGAAGGAAGAAAAAATAATTGCATAGATAGCGTGGGATAGCGAGTAATGAAAGGCTTGACGTCTCTCCCGTCTCAAGACACAGATAAGGAATGACAAGATAATTGGGCTTGGATATGGATTCCTATCTCCAGACTCCGCTTTCTCTCCGTCTTCTTTACGCACACACACATACTTTCCACTATTTCATCACACAACTCTTTCACCATCCACTATATAAATAGTGTAAAACTAAGAGGAGTCTTTTCTCTATTACACGCATTCCTCTTATTTCTGTTGTTTTATATTTTATTTTGTGGATAATTCACCTTGGATAAAATCTTTAATATTTCCTTCTTTCTCTTTCGATACAAATTACAACATCCACTTTGTCCTCTCCGGTTGATGATGATGAGGATTGCAACATACATGCCCAAAACATCCAAGTAGGTTATTGAGACGTAGAGGGAGAAAGTGAGAGAAAGTGGAAATGTAAAAAAAGTGCGGTGTAGGCTCTTTGCCTATACCGCAGAGAGTAGCTAAGTAGAGAAATTTGGAGTATAATGAAAGGATCTTCGCTTCATGAGAGAAATTCCTCTGCTCTCAACTTTCTCCACTTACATCACACTAAAATTGTTTCATGTACACAGGAGGAATAGGGAAAGATAAAGAGAGGAAAATGATTGAAATAAAGTTAAGGTAATGTAAAATTATACCTGTATACAAAAAGGAGTATAAAGCTTACAACTGAAACGATCATTGGTTTGTACAATTTGTTAATAATTTTCCCCGACATTTTTCTTTCCCGGAATTTTTATAAAATTCTCTCAGATTAGAAGACAGTTCATGTATGCCCCTCACACACACACACCCTCACACACAGGGAGGAAGATAAATGCAGGTATAGAGAGAAGGGAAAGTTAAAATGTATTATAATAACAGCTTTTTCATGGAGCTGAGGGAGAGAGATAAAGAGTTCATATCCTACATGAAACTTGGAAAGTGAGACAGTCGAAGTCTTGAGGTGGAAGATTACGTTGGCTGGTGCCGTTGCCACTGCTGCGTGTGTGTGTGTGAATGCTGGTGTTCCTGGTGAAGGAACTATAGAAAGTATTGCCCCGTCCTCTTCCTCCTCCATCCTCAGTCCCGTACGACTCAAGTTTGCCTTGAACTTTCTCCCGTGGGGAAAGTCTTTTGATGGTATAATAATGGCCAATATGGACACGGAGAAGAGCATGCGAGACATAATAATAATATTATTATTATATACTGTGGCAGTGATATAGGAAAAAAGGACGGAAGGAGGAGGAAGGGAAGGAGAACAGTCGTTTTCCTATTTTCGTGCCGAGAATTTTTGTGGTGGAGAAAGTGAAGGAAAAAGAGAGAAAGACAGGGGAGAGAGCAGTGCCGACTCTTGGATGAGATGATGAGTAGAAGAGACTTTGGATTAGATTATTCCATTTGATTGAGTTGCCTAGCAGGCGGTTTCCAATTCTCTCTCGTCTTTTTTCCCTCTCTCTCGCTTTCTCCTCCCTCAATCAGCGTAATTCTCTGTATTTATAAAAACCTTTGGGACAAGAATGAGAATGGAATGTATTGAACAACTTTCATCCCAGCGTGTGTTTCGTGTGTGTGTGTGTGTGTCGTGGTTACCCATGAAAAGATACAATTGGCCTTGATTTTCAATTAACAATTAAATTACATGCATTAGCCACAACCATTTTGGAAGTTTAGGAGAGAAGGAGGGTGGAAGAATGAGGAGAGAGGGAGATGGAGGGGAGAGAGAAGAATTGGATTGCACAAGAATTTTTCCTAGTCCTCCCCTCTTCTAATCTTTGATAAGCCTTTAAGCTTTAATAAAAAAGGGGATAGTGGACTATTGGACGGAGTGGAGATAAAAAGCTGGTGAACTAAAAGATATAATTTTGTTTGTATGTTTTACAGCATCATTCTTTGGCTCAAGTCATGTAAGCGTGAGACTACAGGAAGCCCGAAGCTCCAGCGATATTTATTTCCGGCTGAGAACTCGGAGGTCCGACTCAATGCTTTTCCTCGCAGCTGGCCGCACTGATTATTGCCTTCTGGTGTTGGATGCTGGACGATTAAAGGTATTATCAGACTAAGTTTCCTCTCCCTCTCTCTTTGTGTATATATATGTGTATGCTTTCTCCTTTATTATAGTCCACTCTTGGCTGGACTTTTGTGTGGACTGTACACACAAAAACAATGTATCCTTTTAATCCTCCGGTCTACAAACAAACGGACCATATACACATATATGTGTATGCACCACCCATTCATGTGTCATTACCACAAAAATAACGTTTTTATCGTGGTCATTAGTCCCATTCCTCCCCAACCTACATAATGTACACACGAAAACTTTCTCTTTCCATTTCACTAGTCAGTTTTGAATTTCAAAGTCCACATTCTGGTCAGTTGAAAGCAAAATTTGTAAGACTAGCTTCAGATTGTAATGAATACATATATATTGCAACGATACGTTATATCTAGGTAATTTTTCAGGAGTTCAGTTTCAATTTTTAAAAATTCGTAAAAAATTAAATTTGGTTGTCAAATGCCATAAGCGTCAGAAAAATTAGAGGTTTTAAGCACAATCCTTCGTTAGCAAAAATATTTTTTTCACGAGAAATACACTAAAATTAATTTTGATTTTCGACATTCAAGAGAAATTAAATTTCAAATGAATCCAGTCATATAAAAATCCATATTGTGTTGTATTCCAAGTTAATTATCAATAATTTTGGAAGTGAGGGAGTAGTCTCTCTTTGTGAGAATAAATGTGAAGTGGCAGAGATCCGACCAACTCTTTCCTTCCCATTAGGGAATAGTTTATTTGTATTGCTTTCCCCTGCTGTACTGTACTTTCCTGTTGTACTGGGTAGGGCAGAGAATGGAAGGGCAGGCCAAACTGACCGTGTGGACGTTCAAAGGAGAATAAATTTGTTGATCCTGAGCGGAAATGGTATAGGAGTATTTATAAAAGCTTTCCCCTCAGGAGTTTTGGCAGGACATTAGCCTAATCCTTTAATATTTGAATCCCTTTCCCTCTTCTCTCTTTCTCTCTGTCTGTCTGTCTTTATTTCCCCACTTCAAAATGTGGAGAGCAGAAAAGTACTTGTTATAGTGTGGAGGGGAGAAAGAGAGAGAGAGTTTCCCGTATCTTTCTAGCCAGTCTATGTACACAGGGAAAATCAGTAGGCTCACACACAGAGAGACAAACAATTTTGTGTGTGTTTTTGTGTGTGGGGGGAGAGGCTAGAGGGAAAGAGAAAGTGTAACGAAGGAACCCACATGGGCATCCACGTTTTATTTGTCCAAAAACTGAAAAACCATGTGAGGGGGAAGAGGATGAAGTAAATCACGTGAACACAGGAGTTGAGTACACTGCTGTTTTGTTCCTACAATATTATATCTGGTTTAATGTAGAATTACCTTGTGATAAGCAATAGTTGTCAAATCATTCGAGTTATTATAGGAGAATTCAGACATGTCGATTTATGAAATATTATTTATCTAATATAAAATTCTTTGTAACATCCATTGAATACTGAAAATCAAATGTGAAGTAATCCTATGTATTCTGATTTTACCAATATCTAATGTTTATATTTAATTACTTCCATAGGTCCATATAAATCTTGGGGCTGGGGAAACGGAAATAGCCTCAGAAGCCCCTTTCCTCATAAACGACATGAAGTGGCACACAGTTAACCTGACGCGACGTGCGGCTCAACTCAGCATTCAAGTCGACAGTCATCTCACCAAGTATGTATCCTCAAAATGATGTGTACACAATCCTTCCCCGCTTGTCCCGCTTTCTCTACTGTTTTATCCATCTGCTTGTTTCGCATCTTTTTCTTTATTTGCTACATGAATTTATAGACATGAAAGAAAAAGGGAAATCAGTAAACAAAATCAGAAGAAGACCAAAGTTGCAAATAAAAAGACCACAAAAATGTGTTTTGTATTTACTCTGCTTTTTCCTCTTCTTTTTTGACATCAAAAGATTGTAGTCCATGAAAATTTGATCTAAATGAATATATGAAGACAATCTTATTTATACTCACTTTTTTATCCCGGATTTATCAATGGAAATTCCATTTTCAATGCGACAATAAATTCAACTTGTTCAATATTTCCTTCACTTTACATCCACATCTTTCAATACTGCTTATGGAAATCCACTAAAAATTTATTTATATCGATAGTTATCTCCTTTTTTAGTTTACTTTACCATCTTTTATTTTATACAGAATGAAAGTCTATGTGTGATTTCACAATATTTGTGTTGTTCCCCTGCGACTTTGGCTCTAAAAATAATTTTAATGAGTGTCAGTGTCAATTCATTTTTGAAACGTGTGGATTAAATTGTTTACACAAAACTGTTCAGTGTAAATCATAAGGATGACACGAAGATGATAGCTTTTTCCATTTTACAATTGTTAAAATAAATATTATAAATTATAATCCTACTCAGCTCGGCTCCCAATCCACGAAATGTACATCCACCCACACACACACTCACATCCAAAAACCCTTTTTGTGAATATTTGCCTCGTTTCATCTGAATTTTGAGACAGGACTTTCTAATATCCTTCCTATATATTCCATTACATTATAATATATCCTTGTCTTTGCTCCAGATTACTTGTACTTTGCTATCAAAAACCTCTAATTAAATCCCCTCAAATTAAAATCCCTCCTCCCTGCCCACCTCCAACTATTACATATTACATGTACAACAAGGAGTGAGTTTAAGTTTAAGCCAGATAAATGACCGGCATTTCAAATCCCCTTTATTTTATTGCCAAAACATATATTGAGTTGGTTTTTAAAGGGTGGAGGATGGAGGAGGGAGGGTTAAGACGTTGTGAGATTTATGCTTTCTCTAATTACAATATAAAGCCCTTTATTAATGGTGGAGAAATGAAATGACGATATGTTTGTAAAAGTTTTTGGTCTCCGTCCAAAACTTTCCCTCCTCTCTCTTCGATTTTACAAAATGTTCGGGACTATACCTACCATTATATACTATACTATAGCATGAAGTGAAAGTAAGAGAAAGATTTTGAAATCTAAATGTTCTTAGATTTTAGTTTAATTTTCCTTCTTTCTTCGCACCCACAAAATTTTCATTTTAATTGACCTTCAGCCTATATATCCTCCATTAAAATTTGAACGGAGAATTTTTTGCTTCTGTAGCCCATAAATATTGTCTCCCATTTTGTACGTACATTGAACCAAGTTTTTCCGAATATTGTCAGACAGTTCCTTCCTCCTCATTCTATTCTTAGAGAGGGTGAAAGTATAAGCTATAACCTAATTCTTCGAAGGCAAGGAAAGGCAGCTGAAGGTAATTAGGTGAGATGAAAAAACTTGGTGGTATCTTTCTGCACCGTGGGAACTGACATGTGTTAATTACTTGACTTGACAGATAAACCCCTACCGCTTCATTACCTTCAATTATATTGCTGCCTTCATTCTAGAAAGAGAGGGATAGATAGAGGGGAAGATGGAGGGGAAGAAGAATAACTTCCTTGTTTGTTTCCCCCCTCCTTTTCTTGTGTCTTCATTCCCCCGTGTTTCTCCTTTTAGCTGTCACTGATAAATCCCGTAAATCACTATGCTCTGGAATATATGGAAAATATACAAATACAAATGAACTCCCCCTTTCTCTCTCCCTCTCTCTATTACCATCTCAAAGACTTTATTTACAAAAGGAGGAGGAGGGGAGATTGGTGTAGAATAAAAAAAAGGAAATTGAAAATTTACATTTCACCTGATTCGTCAACAACCATTTGTCATGTTGCTGTTTCCTTTTTCCTTCCACCCAAAACCACCTCCTTTCCCCCCTTTTCTCCCTCCCACTTTCTCTCTCAATCACATTGCGTGCCTGCTTGCCTCAATGTTTTATTTCCGCTCATGCTTTTACTTCCCCTACACATGTGTGTGAGTTTTGCAGAATTGTAGTATTTATAGTAGAAGTAGTAGTAGTAGAGTGAGAAAAAAAAAGATGGATTGATTTACACTGAACGGTTTGTTTGTTTCCTTGTCCCATTTTCACAGAGCCAATCTTCCGGTTCGATTCCACGAGTTGAACATTCATTTCGGGATATGGCTTGGAGGGTTAGCAGGATTCAACGAAATTTTCTTAGGAAACCTCCCTTCCTTCCGTGGTTGCATGTCCCACATTACCTACAATTCCGAGGATGTACTCCTACGTGCCAAAACACAGCCGGGCCAGGTAATAATAATAACCTACATCATTTCTATTTACATTTCATTTGCGAAATTAATTTCCAAGATGCACACAAAGTTTAAAACAAATTAATGAAGCCATATGTATGCTAATGGGAAATCAAAAGTTATTTTAAAACATTGAGAATTTAGATAGGTATATTAAATAAATACAGCGCAATATTAGTTAAAGCATCATTATTTAAAAATTAATTATTTAATTTTACGAGGACAGTGACTTGAGTTTAACTTAATTCATACTCAAATAAAATTTAAGAGAGTAATAAAAGTTATTTTGAGATAAAAATTTAATACTGAGCTGCATACAAAGTGCAATAGCGGATCCGTAACGTAGAGGATACTATGACTGGAGATGAGAGTGAAAGTAAGGAGTAGGCCGAACCATTTATGGAGGGGAGAAAGTCAAAATAGACGTAAAGGAGTTCATTAGGAAAATTGAAGGTTTAGGAAGGTCCATTCGTTTTTCCACTCACTCTCTCTCGCTCCTCCTTGTCTTGGGTTAGTGCCGGCAGGTCTGTTATGATTTGATTTTGTGACTGGTGAAAGTTTGATGGAAAAGTGCAGGCGGCAAAGGTTAGGGAAAGTCCTGAAGAGCAAAAGTAGAGAAGGAAGAAGGAAAAGAGGAATGAGATGAAACTGTATTTTATTAAACTACTCATCCACACACATCCACACCGAAGAGAATGCAGTGTTGAAGGAACTAAAGTCAGGGAGGGAGAGAAACCAATGGAATTACCCATCATTTCATCTTCATTGGCTAAACACTTTATTTATATCGTAAAAGTATTATATATCTTCTCCCTTTTACCATACCACAGTCTCTCTCTTTCCCTCTATGACTTTCTCTGCTTTTAATTTTACGACCATGTTCTATGACTCTCTTTCCTGTATATTCCGTCTTCGTTACCTCACATTTTGTTTCCGTGTCTACAGTACACTCCCGGATTGGATTGCACATTGCAATGCACTGTCGGCAAGGGATGTGTGTGTGTGACTGTAGACATACTTTTCACCGTTTCCTCTCCCGAGTTTTACAATTCCCTCATGTTCTATCCCCATCTTGATATAATAAAGAGAGAGAGAGAGTGTGTGTATGTTCCAGGTTAAAGGCTGCAATGACATGACCACGTCAAAGTGGAGACCTCAACTCATAAATTTTATCCTCTTTAACATTTCAACTCTATCTCTTACCAATTTTTTTCAACACACACACACACACTCCCATTAAACTTTAGACTGAATTTATAGTTCTCTTTTCCTGAAAAATCATATTACCTTGCATTTTAGTAACAACTTTGGTTAACTATCTCTCGGGAAAATGTCGGGTCGCACCTGTCCAATACATTTTATTTTTTGTGAGAGAAAGCTGGACATCCAGCTTTTTTGACTGGTAGAGTTAATGATACACGGAAATAGTCTCAATCCGATGATTGCAAAGATGAAATAGAGTGTGTTTAAAAATATATAGCTCAACAGTATTAATCTCTACAATGTATATATTCTGTATTTTTGTGTGTGTGTGTATCAAAAAAGGTCCACGGCGTGACATGGAATTGCTCAGACGAGTTTGAGGCGAGTAGTCCAGACCCGTTTAGTCTCATCGGCTCAACTAGCTATGTAATTTCCCGGGTAGCTATTTCTCGTCAAGGTACTATAGTCTCCCTCAATGTACGCCCAACCCAGAATGATGGCTTGATCTTTTACGTTTCGGGCATGTCATCCCGCCCGGATTACCTAGCTTTAGAGCTTCGAGATGGAAAGGTAAGTTTTCATTTCTAAAAATGAAGGTTTACTCCTTTTCTACGAGAAAAGGAGTAAACCTTTCTCCACTTTCTTCTTTTAAAAAGTATTTATCCGGGTTTTCTACATACATTTTTTTCTTAAAGCTTTCATATAAATTTAATATAATTTTTTTTCTTCTCATTTTCTCAACAGCCTCACTTTGTAGCGGAAATGGGAAGTGGACCCATCACCGTGGAGTCCACGCTCAACGTCACTGATCGACAGTGGCACACCATTGCGTTGCAGGTATAATTTTTTGTTTTACTTTTTCATTCCGAATTTTGCGTCCTTCTTCTTCTAGGAGACAGCATAATAGTATGCGGACATTCTTTCATGTCCAGACAGCGCAATAGAAAATGGAGTGACTTTTAAGCTGGAGTATGGAAAGGAGCCAAGTAGATAAAGAAAAAGAGAAAGTCAGAGTGCGAGTAGCCCCCGCTAAAAGGTCAATGTTAATGTGAATGCAAAAACGGAAAAAATGAGTATTCATACAGAGTGAAAGTAGAAGAGGGAGAGAAAGAGAAGAGAAAGCAGAGGGACGCATTTCTCTTGTTTTTTGTTGACTTTTTGTCGTGTAAAATTTGTTGGCACTCGATCATGCTACAGTGCACATGATCTTTGTCTCTCCTTTCGACTTTCTCCATGTCTTCTGCTGGTGCTCTTTGCACTGTGAAAGGTTAAGAGGGAAAGAATTTCGTACAAGTTCATTTAACTCAAGTGTTCAGACACACATACACACACAGAGACAAAGAGAAAGGAAAAGAGGTGTACAAAAAGAAAAATGGAATAAAATAACTGCCGGCTAAATTCTGGGAAGAGATGTTGCGAGTCAGAGAGAAGGACGTAATAAAATTTTACAAGCAAACATCCCTGCTCCTTTCCTCTCTCTCTCTGTCTCTTTTCATCTCTGGCTGTCTCTCTGTCTGTCCGTCTGCTCCTAGCAAAGCTCAGTCTAATCCCATAACTTAATTTCGTCTCGTCTGTAACACGTTTAAGTGCTCCTAATTGCACTGCTGTACTATCGATTCTGTTAAACCTATTAAGTCCATGAATGAAGCTCTAATGCTCCTTCCTCCCAATTTCATCATGGTACAATGCCTACCTTCTCCTTCTTTCCCTCTTCCTCCTCCTCAGCTTGTCCATACAAGCTTCTTCTACTTTCAAAATTTTATTCATCAAACAAATTCAATGTACACTTTCACCCCACGCTTTCTCTCCCTTGTCTTCTTGCGTCACAAGGTCAACTTTTCCCCGTCAGTACATTTTCACAAAGTTTAAAGAATTAATGCAATAATGTTGAAGGATGAAGATGAGAGTTGGTGAAATTTTTTAATACAATGTAACCTTGAAATAATTCTTTTTTAAATTGACTCGTGTCACCTAAATTTTGGAATCAAGAAAAATTCTAGGATGCATTTTTTTAATTTTGTTCTTGCCATAAGTAAACGCAAGGCACGTACACACTCAGAATACGACGGTGAGCTTCTAAAATGTGATATTGTTTTTAAAAATGCAGCCATAACGCCTTGTCAAACGTGACAATGTGTAGAGAGACTAATAGAAAATACAATTTACAGGAAGAAGTTGAAGGTTGATTAGAATTTGTGTAATTTATTGTGTTCTCAAAGAATTGATGAAAATTCGCTAAGAAATTTAGAGCACACTTCTGTCAGTTTTTAAAACATGAAATGAAAAGATCAGTTGTAATTTTTTTTGCAAATTTGTAACTAGGTTGAACTAAAGTCCCAATAGCTACAATTTAAGAGATAAGGAATAATACAGCATTCATTATTCTTTCAAAAAGTTGTTGTCGAAATAACACGATTCGTGACACATACACTGTATTTGCTCAAAAATAACCCCATCCTCCAATGGAGTCTCATTCGGTATGAGAATGTTAGATAGTGCATGTACATAATGTTAGAAAACTGTATTTCGAAATCCTAGAAGCCAAAAAAGGAACAGCCCCTGTGCCTGTTATTAGAGCAAATACAGTAATCAAATTCTATATAATGGAGACAACGAAAGAGATTTTGTAATATTTATTTGACTATGTATGAACAGGGAACAAGAACATGTATACAATTTTTTGTGCTGGCACCCAGTCAAAGTGCATTGAAAATCCCATTTTATTCTTCTAAGGAATAGGAGAAAGCCTCAGTCTCCACAGACAACATCCCAATTTCATGGAACTAATGCCAAAAAAGAAATGCTCCAACAAACCTGTCTATGTTTATCTCGAGTTTTTGTCCCTGTACCACTCAACAGTTACAACAACAACAACAATAGCAGTAGGAAGAAAGTTGTGAAAGGATTCATTGACCTCACATAATAATTATTTTTTGCAAAAACTTTGCAGAAAATTTACTTGTCAAGCAACTTATTATTATATGCAGAGAAACTAGAATGAATAACAAATGTATAATTTTAGCACAAAAACTTGTACTGTATTTGTACTATCAACAATTTTTCAAAAAGTATTTGATTATTATGTAGAAAACATGGAGAAATCGAAACTTTGTGAAAAACGTGTGGGTGAAAATTAAATTGAAATTCACACTTTTTTCTGCTCTCTTCTAACTTTGGATACTTGACACTTGCCATCGAACCCCGGTCATAACTACAAGATAAAGAAAGTACCCAAGTTTAAGAGTGTGTGGGAGGAGGAGGACGGGAGAGAAAAAAGATAGAAACCCGTTAGTTGCGGCAGTATATATTTATAAATTTTTTTCTGCTGTGCAACGTGGCACTGTAATAAATTATAATGATGATAGTATTTCACATATAGAGACACTCTACGTTACTCTGTGTCTCCCACTGTAGATCTATTACACTCCCACATTGTTTCCAGAGAAGGGAAGTCGTGTACTTTGTATAGTGTGTGGACAAAGAGGAAAGGAAAAAGAAGAGTAGCTTCCCGCATAGACAAACTTACTATTTTTTCCTCCGTCCTTCTTTCCCTCCCCCCTGTACGAAGAAGAAGGAGACATTGAAATATGTAGCTTGTACACATTTTGGTCCGTGTGGCATATGTGTAGGCATAGTTTTTTTTTGAGAGAAAGCTCATAGGACATTTATTTTAATGCGAGGATGAGGATGAGAAGTGGAGAGGAGGAGGAGGAGGTGAAAGAAGAGGAAGCTAGGTGGATGAAATATAAATAAAAAATCTTTCTAATACAACAAGCGGACATAATTCAAGGGAAGTGAAAGGTAGTAGCTTTCACCCCCTGCTTACCCGTCTCCTCTCTCCTGCCCGCCTGCAAGCTTTCACTTACTCCATTTTCAGAATGCCTGTGTGTGTGGTGAAAGTAGGATGACTGTCGTGTCCACTACTCTCGCCAGTGGTAAGCGGAGCACACACACACTATGTATAAAGGGCACACGTGAGTATCATACTATATGTAGAAGGGATGACATGGAAGGAGAGCTAGACCCCTCCGACTTGTCCACAACCTTTTCGTCACTATTATTAAACCTTTCTTCATGTTCATTTATCTTAGAGAAGCTTTTTTTTATTTATTTAGATGACTGGATTCTTATCTTATCTTATCTCCTTAGATGAAAGTCAAGGATAAATATTTTGCCTACGATCCACTAGAATAAATTGAGAGTCCAGCTTTCTCCGTATTTTGTCAAGAATTCAAAAATCCATGTGGCTTTACATTTGCAATGCAGTTTGGTAATGGACCTTTGGGGTCACAGAAGATTTTATAGATTTATTTCATAATTTTCATGATTTCATGATCCACCTTTGTTTTTTACCTAACCCTATGTTCAATTGCATAAATATTTACATCTGTATATGTATATGTAAGGGGCCACACCATAATTTCCTTTTATACTTGGTTGGACTTTTCTCTTTGGTTTTTCTACTTTGAAGGTCTCTACTTTTCCTTTATCCTTAGACAGGCTCAATCGCTTTGAGCATGTCTGGGGGTAAAAGCGGCTTCTCAGTGTGCACAAACACCAAGAAAAGAATTATTCTATGCAAAAAAGAGAAGAAAAGGAATGTGGAGAGTTGCTATTGTGAAGTTGAATTCATTTTCTGCAACTTTTTCCTGCTCCACTTGCCAATAAAGTCTCTCTCTCTCTCTCTCTCTCTCTTGCACCCACACATTCACGCTCTTTCTCTCGAGAAACTATCAAAGGTTTTCGAGGAGAAAGGAGGAGAGTAACTTTTCCTTGATCCGTATTGAATAGGGTCAACAAGAGAAGGCAAATGCATGACGCTTCAGCTCCATTTTTACTACCCTCGTCCACACACACAGTCAACCGAGCATTGGAATGCTTAAAGGGATGAGGAGGAGGCAGAGGAGGGAGAATTTTCCCATACGGGGCTCTTTCTCTCGGTCCTCCATTTTATGGGTACACCGTACACAAAACGTCACTCTTAACGTATACACATTGTAGAGAGGAAGGGTAGGGAGTAGAAGAGATTTTTTCCCCTTCTCTTCTCCTCCTCTACTTTCTCCTCATGGTTGTGATATTGTGTGGAGCGGAGGAGGCTCATTGTGTACGTCTTATTTATACGCCATTTCTTTCCCTCCCGTACATTACGGTCTATTATGCAGAAAGTGATATAAAGTGACATCAACTGTGATGATGGTTGATAGAACTAATATCAGTTGAGCTGCAGGGATAGAAAAAAAGACGAAGACTAAGAAAAACGAAGAAGCGGGGGGACTTTTGCGCAAGGATAAAATGATACGGACTAAATGACTAACTTGCACATTGCTCACTTTACTTTCCTTCACTGTCTTCGAGTCTTGTTTTCTCCCATCTTTTTTTTCAGCCACTGCTGCTCTTCTTCTTTCCCTTGTTTTTTTGTGTTGTCTTTATATTATATTACCCGACTCGGGTGGCTTCTCCCTCTGTCTCTCTCTCTCGTCGCTCTCTCTGTTTCAAAAAAAAGACCGGGGAAAGACGACCTAACAACATAATTGAACGTGAATGTCCCATTGTGTGTGTACACGTGGGAGGATGTATCTGTGTTTGTGTGTGGACGTACATATTGAATGCTATGTGATATTTACTGATTGTACTATGATATGATTTTTTTTCAACCAGGTCTCTCCCTCCCTCCTGTCTCTCAAGGTTGACAATCAACGTTGGACGTCAGAGAGTCCGGTGAAAGGAGCCAGCCGTCATTTGGACGTCTCGGAGATGGTGTATCTGGGCGTGGAGGAGAGTAAGCGACCCAGGCTTCGGAACCAAGGATTAATCGATCATAGTTTTAGGGTAAGACTCAGCCACTGAGAGAAAAAGTAGAAAAAAATATGAGGAAAAAGGGAGAAAGCGGAAGAAAAAAGATTTTTTTTTCTTATTTCACTTTTTTTTTCTTATTTTTTTGGACGTTCAATTTTTTTACAACTTTTTACAGGACGCGGGTTGCCTTCAGCATACGGCAAAAAAACACAGCATACATGTAGTCAGTCAGTCTAAACTGTAAACCAGTCATAACAATTTATGCTCATCCTCCGTCATAATGCAAAGCTATTGATATTTACATGCTCAAATAACTACTCTCAATTGTCATATTTGGAGGAGAGGAGAAAGAGAGACAGAGAAAGGATTTTATGGTAATGAGGGTAGGATGCAAGGATGTACTGCCAACATTTCCTCAGATTCCACATAACAATTTCACTCAACTTGCGGTTCCCCTCATTTTTGTCTGACTTCTCCTCTATTCTTTCTACATAGTAGAAAGTCTTCCCTCTCGCCCTCTCCCCTCAATCTTGACTCTCAACCCCTACTTTACCAACATCAAAATTTTCGTCTCTCCCTCTCCCCCTTCCATCTATTTTTATTCATTTCCATGATTCTCAATGTCAATGAAGAAGCTCAAGTTTGAAGACAGCTTCATTCTCTCCTCTCCAAAAACTCGTTCCATTGACTTTGACTCACAATAATCTTGGAAAGAGTTAACTGAACCATGGAGAAAGTAGTGCAGTATTGTGCATAGTATAAAAATACACAAGTGCGGTAGCAGAAACATGACGATTTTGACTACTGACGGGATTTTTTGAGTAAATAAAATCATTTTTACTCTCAACTATTCCAATTCTCTCCATTTTTTCTTCTTTCCCTTTTCTCCCTATCTTTCAGATAAATAATAACTCGTCCCAGTGGAAGAATGTGAATATCCAGTTTTGAAATCCAATCCTCCACTTTCTCCGACTTGATTCCTGCCTTATAATATTTTCTCTTTTCATTTAGCGCAATCTAACGCCCGTCCGCATATTCTTGAAATTTCTGTTTCATAAGTAATGTACTGAAGTTTCGATTGAACGTCCATGGTATTGTTTAGCATACTGTGAAGAAAGAATATTGTTGAATGTGGTTGTTGACGCTGATGTTGTTTTGACTGTGATTTTCAGGGTTGCATTCGTAATTTACACATAGACGAAAGAGCGTACGGTCTTCCCGAAGTTGATGTGAGCAGTAATATTACAACAGGCTGTGTCCTCTCGTCCATTCCCGACCAACATTGTGCTGGAAGCACTTCCTCATCCTCAGCTTCTTCAACTGATACGAAATGTATAGAAATTGACGTTCCTCCGGGCACAAATGGCAGTAACACTCTTCTCACTACCTCCCGTAATAATCATACTAGAAAATTGTGAACGTGGCAACAATATATGTTGTTGTTGGTTGACTCGTAATCATGATACTCAATCAAATTTGTATTCTCATACTCACTGTGCATTTGTTGTTTCCTCTTGTGCGTGCGTGTGTGTTTGTATATAACAGGGAAGAATAGCAGTAGTAGTAGCAACTCTTCGTCCAATTCCTTAGATGTAATCACAATTTCCCGGGATGTGATCCGCATCGTCACACAGACTGCCATGGGTGAGCTTGAAATCATGAGGGTGAGTCCGTTACAATTGGCTGAGGGTGACTCTATCATCATCTCTCCAAGGCATTTGGCAATCACCCTTGACCTTACCAAGTTTGGTGTGAGGGAGTCGGGAGTTTTGTTCCGGGTCTCCAAGGGCCCCACACAAGGACGTATTGAGGTTTGCAAATATACATTGTTAATTTGATTAATTTCTAAACATGATAAATTATGAAACTAGTGAGGAATTTTTTTTACAAAAAGAAAGGAAGAATGTTTTGCCCACGTGTAGTAATACCAAAATTAAATTATGTTTTTATTCTACTAAAGTAGCCACATAAAACTAAAAAGAGAAAGTACGACACAGAAATTGTGTATTTGTATTCGGAGAGCGTCAAGGTGACTCTTTTTCCAATCTGTCGTAAAACAAAGTGAGAAAAACGCATTTCCGCGGGTATGATTTTTCCCTGTGTCTGTGCCTTCTTTCCCCTTTTCTTCTCCAGGAAATATGAAGGAGAGAAATAAAAGATTGTTTGCACGTTTCTTTAGTTCATTGTGATTGTGTACTCGAGACAAATCTGAAAAAACTTGTATTTACTAGATTTATTAGATGTGGGAAGGAGAAAGGGTGTAGACAATTGAAAACGTGTGACGAAGCAAATTTTGATATTTGAGTCCATACTAGTATTTTTTTCAAAAAAATCAATACCAGTTTCTTTTTCTATATATCTTGATCGGAGGACAACATTTTTCAGAGACGGCCTACATTTAGAATCAGAATTTCTTACCTATTTATTTTAGAAAATATCAAATAAAAGGTACTGTCCAGACTCCCTAGCCGACGAATTTTCCTCGGCGGCGGCGGCTGGTCTAAATATTGCCGGCGGCGACGGCTGAAGCCGGCTGGAAATGTTTTGCGCGAATTTCAAATTTTTTAATGAATTGACGCTGAAAAACGCCAAAATAGGGACAGTCATGACGAGCGAAGCGAGCCAGAAAATTTTTGTTAG
>WJFB01000983.1:0-40592 GCA_009870185.1 Pygmarrhopalites habei | reverse complement strand
CTCTCTCTCTCTCATTGAATGTTGTATAGTTCGGCTTCGGCAAGGATCTTTGACGTTGGAAGAAGCTCTTGGATGATTCTTATCCTTATCTCTGTACACTTTACTCCCTCTCTACCCCAGACTTCTGTGAGATGAATAATAATAATGTAGTCGTCAGGACACTTCCGCCTCCTCCAGCGTGTGTGTGTTAGTGGAGAATGTCCTGTACAGTGCAACACAGTTTTTCTTATTTTTCACAGGAGCCGTCAAGTTTTTTTGAAGTTCCCGCACTGCCAATCAACCCCCTTCATTTTTCCTGTCCATTAAGTGTCTAAAAATCTTTATCTGTATTACAACCGAGTCAAAATGACGATTACTTTTAATCCTCCTTGGAGAATCGAGTTTAATACGTGGAATATTTGAAATGCGAAACTGAAGAAGCTCATCATGATGATGATGTGTACGAGAGACGGTTGATGAGGAACCAATCCATCCAGGAGGAATGTAAACAAATTAATCATGGAGAATGGTAAAGGAGGAGGAGGGGTAGAAAGTTGGAGAGATGTAGGGAAATAAAATGCAGAGAAATGCACCATGAGAATCCCTTGTCTACTCACACAAATACACATACATACGTACGGAGCAGTGCGTACACAAACAAGAAAGAAAGGGAGAAGCAAAAAGATGTGGACTCACTCGCACGCAATAGAATTAATGGGATGGAGGGAAGTGTAAATGGATTATTATGAAGAAGTTGAAGGGATCTCTCAAGAAGAAGAAGAAGAATTGCTGTGCTGATGGCTTTGCGAGTGACAGCAGCATCGGAAGTTTATCAACGTTACATGGCTCAACTGAAGATTATGACGGATGCAGAGTCTACTCAAATAAAGAAAGACACACACAACTTTCACCATGTATAGTATGTACACAGTGGAATCATTAGACATACAGTCATTATTAAATATATGGAAAATATTAAGAGGGGAGAAAACTGGCAGAGAGAGGGAGAAAGGGAATGCTGAGCACTGAATACAAAATTTCATTCATGTTGTGATCCCTTCTTCCCATTTCTACAATTCCTATAAATATGAATGTGTGTGTACACATGTATTTCACACTATGGGCACATCATTCACCATTTCGTTGAAATACACATGTGTACATAATTAGTGTATAGGAATGATAGACTAGTCCAGTGGCTACAATGAAGCATTTGAGTAAATTATATGAGTACCGTATGTATTCAAATAAAACCCTGTCATCCCTGTTTTTTAAAATAAATGTCATTTATTGTAAGATGTTTGGTTGCAAATTCAACTCACCGCCTTACAATTTTGGTAGTCAACTCTATACAATAAAAGCATTAATAAAATGAAGTGGTTTTTTTATAAGTAGAAATACGGTACAGTTCATACATAGTGAGACATGTTGTGTATGTGCGTGTGTGTATTAGAGTACTGGGGTGGTGGACAGATAATGTGGTGTTGGGTTCTGTGTTCAGCATTCGAATTCTCGACTTTTTTCCTTAGTCTCGGTGTTACACACGAAGAGGGAGAGAAGAGGAGGGGGGAACTGTCTTATTGTGTACTGGAGTGTACATGGGTCCGTCTTGTGTGTGTGTGTATTTATATAATACATTTTGGTGAGGGTGCTGCTCCTTCTCCTGAGTGAGAGAGATCGGAGGGGGAGAAGAAAATGACAGAGTGGAAGGTTTCTTCTTCGGAATGGCAATCGTCTCTTCCCGATCCTCATACATCAATCTTTCGGCACTTTGTTGGAGACCTGAAAATTAATGGCACTACCACCAACATCCCCAACCCTCCCCACATCCACACACACAACATTCCGTCCCTGGTTTGGTTTAGTAGTAGACCCTTGAAAACAAAAGACTCACGTTTCTCCAGCCACTCTCTCTTTCCCTCTCTCTCTCTTGAGTGTGGCTTCACACAATTCTCGTGATTTCGTAAAATGGCATTCCTCTTGGATTAAACATCACCTGTCCATTCATCCACTTGCTCAATCATTCTCCAGTAGAATTTCTATTTTTACACTTCCCGTCTCCCTCTTTTCTCTCTCATTTTTGACACTCGATCTAAGTAGTCTCTCCATGTGTGCATTTTTGGACAAAAACAAAAACATGTACTATATTTGTGGTCAACTAAAGTTAATGACGGAAGCGATGGTGTTTTTAGAAAATAAAACACACGTACGCAATAACAGGTAAAATGTTACAATCAAGTGGGCGGCGGAAGGTGAGTTGTAAAGTTTGTGAGGACAGGAGTAACCAAAATAAGGATATGAGAACTTCTCTTTGGTTTCAGAAAATTGAAAATGGAATGAGAAGTCATTGTTTTAAATGAGAATAATCAAAGTGTAATAAAAATAGTTGTAGTCCTCAGACTGTGAGAAACGATGCAATATAAAATCTTTTTAAAATAAATATGCAAAATATTATTATGAATCGGTTAGCTCAAAAAGAGATATCAGGGACTCTTTGCTTTCGTCTCACGTTACTCAAGTTACAATTAAATATCAATCGATTTAATAATATAATATGTTACCCAAGAAGGTGAAGGTTTAGCCACAAAAGTAAAATAAAATTATGATGTTCCACACAAGTCACACAATTATTTTCACAAGACTTCTCTTGTTTATTTCTATTCTCACACGATTAGTTACACAATTGCTGCGTAGAATTTTACTTAACTTTTAATAATAATTTTTAACTATGTTTAACGAGAATTTTTCTTTGCTTCAATATTCACTTGGGCAGAGTAACAGTCCAATTTACTCTGGGATGGTCGGAAGAGAGAAGTTGTTCACCTTTGAACAACTGGAGTAAAAGTGGCTGGTCACGAAAAGTGAAGGGCACGAGAAAACTTTTTTCCATGTAAAACTTAATACATGGTGACACGACTAAACTGAATGATTCTAGTGACAAGCTATGTTAATGTTGACAAGAAAAGAAATTATATATTCATGTTACACTATGCTGAATTTATAGCGGAATAGTAGTCGCAGTAATTAGGTACATATATACATAACTATGAGATTTTCCCGATGACCACATTATTTTCAATCATTAATTCCTCAGGTAATCGGTCATGAATTTTAATAATTGTTACACCAAAATGATCCTACTTTCTTCCTGAATCGATTGATATCATAAAATTTCTGGACCAACAGCTGGTTCCGGCGGAAAACACAATTAGCTATTATACCTTTTTATCTATACATATAAGTTACTATGTAACAAACAAAGCATTTTACTAGAATAAATACATAACATAGCATACACACACATGAATAATATAAGATAAGTAAATGGGAAGTAGTCGGGTTGTCACAAGACAGACAGTACCAGTAGCACGCACACGCACTCTCTCTCGGCGAGAGGTTAATTGTGCACTTGTCGTTTGTTTTGTTGTTCTGGCTGTAGTGTACTTATGCTGTGTGTGTGTCTCTATGTTGTGATTGTGATTGTAATTGTGGTGGTGAAATAAATGGACCATTTAGTCTGCTATTAGCCTCGCGTCAAGGCATGGCAAGGGCATGGCAATAGAAGGTACAGAACATTAAGGATCCCATAATGCTCCACACACACACCGACGCACAGACGTATAAGCTGTTAACTTGCCTTGTTTGTCTCTCTCGGGAATTTCGAGTCAATTCTATTAGATATGCCGTTGATGAGAGGATCATTGATTCTTTTTCATTCTCGTTTGTTCTGGAAAGGCTTATGACCTCCTCCGTAAAAGTTCCAAATAAGGGGAAAGGGCTCTCATAAAAAACACATTTTCACCCAAAAAATGTACTTGACAACAAACTTCAAATTTGCATGGGAAAATGATTTAGGATTCAAAATGAAGGTTCCGGATCAAAAAGATTTTATCTAGCTAATGATCAAAAAGATTTTAGTCGCCTTCAACCCTTACACTTAGTCCTTGTGATTCATTTTTAATATTCAGAAAATGAAACTTGTAAACGCTGCATTTTCCTCTGTTCATGTCAAGCTGGGCACAACAAGAACATCAATAAAAAGAAGACTATTATTTAATAAAATGGTTACGGAGAAACTCTGTCGGGTACTTTTCATACTTAGTAGACAACAGAAGAGAGAGAGGAGAGCATGGTTACTGCACTGTGACTTTTGTAAGTTATTTCTAAAGACAGTTAATATAAAAATATAACAAGTCTGTAATGCTCACTGCCGTTCAAAAGTGGACGTTTGGTCAAGACAATGATTTTTGTGGCGGCGGCATGAGAGACAAGGCCAAAGGAATACTAGTTGGACATAATGTGCGTCTCAAGAAGACCAACAACGAACCATTGTAATTGTGTTATGTAGTAAGTATATAATACCTAGTAGTAGTTGTATGTAGTATAGACAACAATTATGTAGTAATCATTTACATTTTTATACTCCTCTTCAATTCACTTTGTAGTTTGCATTTACACTCCCAACACATTTTATTCACATTTACTCGCACAATCCTCTGTTTAAGTGGGAGAAATCCAGAGATTGTATTTTCTTGACTGCCAAAGTGGTCATTTAATTACAATTAAACAAGAATTTCAGATAAGACCAGAAAAAACGTGAAGGAGTCAACCACACAAGTTTTTTAGTGCATCAAATTTCTTGAACAAATTGGAGTCTTCGACTTGAAATTGCGAAACAAGTGTCTTGTCTTGTTGTATATAATAATTTCTCTTTGAAATAAATCAAATTTTTACTGTAATTAAGCACAATTAAGCATCTTTGTATTTTTTAGAAAAAAAATCTGCTTGTGAAATATGAAAAATCGAGATAAAAAATTGAGTAGACAATTAAGGGACTCGACCTTTCCCTTGACCATGAATGCACTTTTGTTAGTATGACTCAAAATATGAATCTCGGGGGAATTTGTGTGTATATATAGAAGAGATCCATCCATCCCATCGTCATTTCATTATGTCGTTAATTCCACAGCCAAAAATTTAGTGCAAAGCTTGAGACTTCACACACACGCACACACACACAAATCTAGTCGGAGAGTAGCTAGTGTGTGTACAAAATGATGAGCCTTATCCCTCTACCCTCTCTATTATATTATCCATCCTTTCCCTGCATGATACTCTAATTAATTAACTAGCGGGGGATCTGATGTGTGTGTGTGAGAGAGAGAGAATGCGTGTAAATAAGTACACACACCGAACAGATAGCACAGTATCTTATTTCTACGAACTGCGATTCCAGAGCCTTGTCTAATTAACCTGACAACTGGAGTAGACAATTATGAGGGAAGTCTGTCAATTATGAAAAACATGCTTTTATGTTCAATTCACGTTGCACACACAATAGCCGTTTTCACATCCAGTTTGTATTTTGCTATTTTCTCACTTTCCCACCTCCTTTTGTTCTCTCCTCCACCCCCGCAAAGTGCTTGTGTGTGTGCTTCAGTTTCAAAATAGTTTAATTAATACAGACCAACTTCCATGTCTTTCTCAATCTTTTGATATTCAATTCTGCCCCCTGTAACGAACACTCAAAAAAAGTTTTTTCCTCTGTTAATATATAATGGTACAGAATAAAGAATCCTCATTTGAGCCTCACCATTTTTCAGAAGAGAACTTTTATTACAAATTTTGCTCCTTTAGTAATTTCGGCACAAATAAAAAAAATCTTCTCACTCCACGGGAACATGAATGATCCATGGGGAGAGGAATAACAAAGAGAGAAAGCTTTCGAAGAGACAGGGAGGGAGTATTAAGGTATATAACCTTTCCAACCACAAATTTCCAGGATCCTTTCGGTATTTTGGGTGGACGGGACGACGGCGGCCGCCAGTGAAGTCTCTCTCTCAAAGTGAAAAGGAAGAGAAGGGAGAGAAAATGATGATGATTTATCGGGAGAATGGGTAAAAGGTGGCGTCTTGAACTTGATACGAGGGACAGGAGCTCGATAACAGATCTGAATTCTTAATTTGAGAGACCCGACTACACACAAAGAAAATTTATGAGACAATTTAATAAGAGCGAGTTGTAGGGTAATGGAAAAATTGAATTATTGGGGGAGCTTTTGAAGCCCCAACCAATATATATATATATATGTATATGTAGAGCAAGACACACACAAACAGAGGAAGAGTGAGGGAAACTGATGATCAGGAAAGGTAGTAAAAACCTCAGAAGCTCCTTGCTATCATATTATTTTTTTAACAAATTCAACCTCAAGTAGATATCCCTCTCCCTCCACTTACCCCACACACACACACAAGATATAGTGATACATATTGGCACGTACCCACATATAATTTCAATTCCAGTATAATATCAAATTATATTTTTGTATCTAATATCGTATCGTATGTATGCATGTGTGTGGGTTTCTAATTCCTCCTCCATGTGGTCTATATTATCAGTTCATGTGTGTGTGCGTGTGTGGAGATGAGGATGAGGGTAAATACTGGCAATACAGTAGGAGGATGACTTCCTATAATATGACTACTGGGGGTGTCACTGAAACCTGTAATATTTTGTTGAGAGAGGAGGAAGTGATCAAGTTGGATCGTGCATTCAATCTTTTTTACGTGGGTGTGTGCCCGCCGCTCACTCACCAACCCGCCAGACAAGAGACATGATGTGAGATTGGCTAAAATTTTCTGACACATATTAATCTTCACTTGACTTGTAAGTTGGTTCGATATCGGAGATTGTACACACACACACGGACAGAGGAAGAGAGAGATGTGTGTACAAAAAATAAATCCATTTACATGATCATCCTCAATCCCATTACCACTCCTGACCCAAGCAACTGGAGAAGAGGAGGAGTGTGTATATTATAAACAATATATAGCGTGTCATGTGTGTATATTTCGTGGATGACGGTAATCGAATCCATGGGTTTTAGTTTAAAGTTGAAAACCATAGCAGGGAATGAGACTTGACGGTGATGAATCTTGTATCTTTTATTTCCCCCCATTCTCTTTGAACTGGATGAATTACTTTGGCGTGAGATTCTTTGAGCTTGAAATACACTTTATTGGTCTAACCCCTCCTCCTCCTCCTCCTCCTCATGTATTGTGATGTGTATTTGTTGAGACTTGTTTCTGTATTTCAATCACATTCTCACTCCACACACTACACACGCACAAACACACACAGTGTCACATTAAGTTAGTTCCATTATTCCATATTTCATCAGTCTTCATTCTGTCGTGTGACGACAGACCTAGCCCCTTTCCAATTGAGCTTTAATGGTGAAAATGAGAAATGAGAGCCGTCAAATCTTGGAATGAAAATAATTGAGAATTTACAAATTTATTATTTTTATTTAATAGAAATTAGTTGATAATATTCTAGAATAGTTCCTTCAAAACAATTTATTCCTACCCGACGACTGGAGCACTCAGCAGATGCGTCAGCGAGTTTAAGAGGAGAAGGAAGAGTACCAACATGGAAAAACGGGATTTTAAAAAGAAAGACAATGTAAAGGAAAACATGGTAATCATAATACGAATCCTAATCGACGGCTCTAATCTTGATAGTTTTGAGACAGGTGCAGAACATACAAAAAACTGACGTTGATGATGGCTTGATAAATAATATAAAGAGCTCTCTTTCCTTCTCCTCCCATCCCCTCTTTCTCTTTCTGCATATCTTATATGAGTTTGAAAGATTGTGCCTATGGATACATAAATCCCAAACGGAATTGTGCATATCCTTTGTAGAGTGCACAAACACTATTAAAAATATGACTATATACTCCGATCATATCTCTCTTGTGTGTGTGTGTGGTATCCTGCATCATATTTCTGTATCGTATCATCTCTAGAACGGAAAGAGAGAGGGAGAAACAGTTATAATGGTAAGATCTTGGACAAAACACACATGGTGAAATCACTCAAGGATGGAAAAGTGAAAGGCAGAAGAGAGACAGAGAGAGATGAGGACCATTGAGAGTTTACAGAAAATAGGGTGAGAGTGAAGAGTAGAGTGAGCTTTCATATTTATTAATATTTCCATCAACTTTTTCTCTCTTTTTCATGAGGATGATGCTGATGATGTCGACAGCATATTTCAATTCAAAAACGTCCCATTTTCTCTTTTTCCCTTTCTCTCTCTCTCACTGCAACTGTCTGGCTTGTATTGTCGCTTTAAATATTCATCACTTGCCTAATGTAAATCCACCGCTTTTCATTCCCTCAACTTTGACGACGTCTCTATCCCCCTCTACTTCTCTCCATCACACACGCAGGGGTAAGAGTAAGTAAAGCTTTGTAGCCGTATTAAAATTACAATGTATATATGTGGTGGCTCAGAAGCCCGGTTGGTTCAAAGTACTGTGAACCAGCTCAGAGTACCCACGTCTTCTGAACCGGCTTGGAGCACGAGCTCAAATTCCCTTAAGGGTGCTCTACACCAGCTTGGAGCACGTACTATGTTTTATATTGGAATGCATAGTGAATAGAAATGCTGTATTGTAAAAAGGTCTAATTCCTGAAAAAATTACTCATCATGTAAAAATACACTATAATATGGGTCAGGTAAAGAAATATTGATTGTTCCTTTAGTTGTTGGAGACAAGTTGTCACTACTTTCCTTACACAGTCACAGTGTAAGGGAGTTAAAAGTTCATACTCTTCACACACAACTCACTCATTAAAAGTCGTAATTATAATTGAGAATTATATTATGGCCCTTGTTCAGCCCTTTCAAGACAAAGTTCTTGATTTTGTTAATAAGCCTACTTTCCGATGCCGAAATTTATTCCCCAGTAGGGAAAATTATACAAAGTTTGTCAAAATATTACAAGATGAAAAAATAGACTGTAAAGTTGAAGTGAATAGATATTTTTGGATATTGATTCGCGACGGGATCCCCATTTTGTGTACCAAAAGGAAAAGAAAAAAATAATTTGTTATGAAGACTTGGCTGAAATTCTGGACAAATACCATAACCAAAAAGGTAAAAATAATCGATAATAAATCACTTATTAAATTTTTGCTCCTTTTTTCTCCCCTCTTATGTATTCCGTGTTCTCAAAGACGCATGTTTCTCAATGTTTTAGCACATGGAGGACGGACAGTCACAACGAAAAAAATACAAGAGGATTATCACTATGTTCCCCAAGTTCTTGTGCAATTATATTTAAATGATGGTGGGCCTTGCCAATTACGTACGGTTCCACAGCCTGTCGCTGGATTGCCAATTTATTCCAAGGAGCTCCTGAATCGTGTACAATTGGACTGCATTGACATGAGGTCGACGCCGGACGGGGATATGAAATGGATAGTACATGCTAAATGTCATTACTCAAAATTCACATGGGCTAAAGCTCTTCCCCAAAAAACATGCATCCTAGTTTTCAACTTCATCGACGATTTGTTCTACACATTTGGACTTGCAAAAGTTTTGCAATGTGACAATGGCGGTGAATTCACGGGTACTCAATTCAAGACAATGCTTGCAAAAAACTTTCCAGAATTGCAACTTAGACACTCTGCCGCAAGACATCCTCAATCACAAGGATTGATTGAAAGAGCAAATGGTAATTTTCAGTGATTTTTCAGTACTTTATAGTAAGGTATACCGACTTTATGCACTGATCAGTGATTTTTCAGTACTTTAAAGTAACGTATATGGACTTTATAGCACTGATCAGTGATTTTTCAGTACATCTTATAACAAATTATGAACGTATTAAACAGGTACTTTGGAGCAAAGGATTTCCACTTACATGACGGAGCACAACAACCAGTGGGCTAGTGGACTCTCCAAAATTGTGTATGAAATTAATAGTAGCTATTCAAGAACTATAAAGAATACTTCTTTAAATTTAATGTCTCTGAGAAACCATAACCGAAACAGTTCCCAAGTTGAACCAACTAATTATAGTGACCCCAGCAGTACTGAAGATGAAAGTGGTTCTGATTCTACACCCAATGTCGACCAAGAATGATCGTCCTGAATTGTATTTATTATATGACATTGATCAGCCTGCAATTTGGGTAATTGGGGAAAAAATGAGCATCGTTTGTGAGTCTAAAAATTATGTGTCGTTTGAAATTTTGAAAGTTTTGTGTGAAGATGAATGCAACTGCAACGATGATGAACCGTTGGAAGTTGTACAAATTCCAAGTTGGCCAAAAATTCAAACAACCAATGAATTGGGTACCACTACTCCAGACATTGAACAAAGAATTCCAAGTTTTCTGAGTTATCTTTAAAATCGACTATCTCAACGAAAGGAATACAACAAGAAGACGAAACAACAAGTTGTTGTTGGTCATATTGTGACCCTACCCATTCCAAAAGTTGACAGGTCAAACACGTGTCCAAAATATTTGCCGTGCAAAGTTGTTGGTTGTAGTGAATAGGGCATCTTGACCTTACAATGCTTAACTGGTATCATTTCACGAAACCTTCATCAAGACAAAGTCACAACGTGGAAGAGAAAGCCACCAGACTTTTCAAGTGCCTCAGATTCCCCAATTGCACTCACTGCAGCTTACAGATCAATTACAAGCTATTCAAATTCCTCAGCTGGACCATCTATTTGTCGTTGTAAAAAGTCATGTGATACTAATCGTTGCGTTTGCAAAAAACGCAATATTCCATGCTCAACAAAATGTCACACTGGGACTATTACGTGCCAACAAATAAAAAAGTAAATGTAAAAAAGTGATTTTATCTTAATTAAGTTTCAAAACTCAATAAATTGTAAATATTTGTATGATATGTAATAGAGTCTGATCTGCAAATCAGCATAGTTTTTAGTATTTGCATTCATTATGCATTTCAATGCAAAGCATAGTGCGTGCTCCAAGCTGGTTCAGAAGACGTGGGTACTCTGAGCTGGTTCACAGTACTCTGAACCAACCGGGCTTCTGAGCCACGACATATATGCAGAGATTGGGAGTCTGTATTTTCTGTACCTTTCTGGCATTATAGAAAGTAGAAACTTTGTACTCTACATCCTTTTACTCCTGTTCCTCTATTCTACCCTCTTCTCTCCACCCTCATCCTCCTCCTCTCCCGTATCCCACACACACACAAACTCATTCACATTATCCATATCTTTCTTACTCATCTTTTCCCTCCCTTTCTACACTCCCATGTATCATGGTACTCTCACCCTCACACAACACAGGTTTCTCCTTCTTATATATTATGGGTTCAAATAAAAGTCAAACATTCGGCTCCTTTCAACTTCTTTCAATAACACCATCATCAACGTCTTTCATCTTCACTCTCCAGTTTCTAGTGTGGAGTGAGGAAGAGAAAATGAGCCTTTGATTTCTTCCCTACACACACACAAACCCCCACCACTCATTTGCTTTGTGGTTTCTCAATGCAAATTTTTTTGAATACAAAAATATCTTGGAATAGCTATCAGGAGAAAACATTCTATAATTTCTACTAAAGCTAATCTTGTATTGTCCATCTTTTTGCTATTGGCATTCAATAGTTATTTTAAGTGGTAAATTTTTTTGTAATTCAAAACATGGCACAAGCTTTTCCGAGTCCACGTCCTATTCGAAGAAGGAATTGCGGCAAATAAAAATGAAATAGCTTGTCACTACGGTTAAAATGTATGGAAAAATAGAAATGGATATATAAACAATTGGTCTGAACTGATGTTGACGGAGTAGAGAGAAGAGAGTCCATTGGGTAGACTGAATAGAAACCGAGAGGGAGAGAGAGAGAAAGCGGGTTTTGGTATTAATCCCAACATTTCTTATTAATATGTTGGGCACAATGTGTAATATTATTGCACCTCCATTTGTTAAATCCAATGCCATGAGCAATTCATCAATGTCTCCGATTACAGGAGGGTACAGTGACACGGCAAAGCCTATAAAACACACTTACAAAACTCCCTCTCTATTTTGACTCATATTCAACTCTGCCATATTCTCCTCCGTCTGCCACATGCCATTACATTTGACATTGCTCTTACCCATTTCCTCCTCCTCTCGTATCTCCTCTCTATTCTCCTCAACCCTTTCAAAAACTGTTGAATTCCTACACTTGATTTTCATTTAACCCCACACACGCCCACTACTTTGACAAGTTGGACACTGTCTAAGAAGTGCGTATGCGTGTCTCTGAGTATTTATTGTTTTTTGGAAATTTAGATGGGATGACCCTTCGAGGATGTCATTTTATTAAAAAAAATTGTAATAACAAAGTCCCCATAGAAAAATTGAATCTTGTCTTCAAGTCTCAATATTTCTGTCTGGCTTTCTTTGTGTGCGTGAATATTTGATTGTACAATGTACGTATTTATTTTTATACTAGAGATAGAAAGAGAGAAAAAACTTGCATAAACTTTTCAGGATGATGACGTACAATAAAGCTGGTAAGTGATAGTAAAGGGTGACATATCACTCATAATTTGCGTTTTCCCTGGTACTTTGTGTACAGAAGATATTTCAGATTTATAAAAGAAGAATACTCCTTCAAAGAAACATGGAGGAGGACGAAGGAGGAAGGAAGTATTTTACTCAGTCCCGGTCATTTACAACACACACACCATTCCACGCACATTGTACGTTGTACAATGTATGTGTGTGCCATGGGAAAAGTCTCTCAGAATTATTTTTCTATTTCCCTACGCATAGATCAGTTATTGTAGTCAAAATACGAGCTCAACACACACACAACCAGAGCAAAACCCTTGCGGCACACTCACAATGTGTAATACTGAAGATATTGGATATTTATACTACACGACACAGTACAGTGCGATGGTGACTGTAAGAGTGTAATAGTCAACCACTTGAGATGTCATTGTTTGGGGAATGCGGGGCGGAAATAAATGGAGAGTATGCATGATATGTGTGTATATTTATTACCATACGAATGAGGGTGTGTGTCCTTTATAAATTTTTTCAATTTTCTCAAGGGCTGACATGGTACATATTTAGAGGTATCTTTCTTCCTACGCTATCTTTTGTACTTCTGTGGTTCACTGTGTGTGTGTGTACGCCTCCCTTGTCCACTCTAGCCCCTCACAACGTTCACAAGAGAGAGAGAACACACATTGACAATATGAAAATGCCGAAATTTTCTCAACAAAAGGGGATGAATTACGGGCTACGTAAAAGGGCAAAGAGTCTCACTCTCTTTCTCCTCCTTTCTTCATGAAAAGGAAAATATCCAAAAACTCCCATAAGTCGCACAGTCTCAGGCATACCAAAAAAGCGTGTGTAGATGTGTGTGTGTTCTTGTGAGTCGTTCTCCTCCACCTCCTCAGATTAGATAACAAAACGGAAGATTGAAAAGGATAGTCCTTACCTTGTACACAAAACCATTTTTTAGGCTTAATACATATAAATATATTTAATTTTGTATACAAATATACCGTAAATCCTACAAAAAATTACCCTCCATCATGTTCTTGACCAATCCATTCTGTTCACTCCACTTGACAAATCAATTTTTTAGGATGTGGACTGGTACCTTTAATTACAATGATGGACAGCAATAAAAATTCCGGATAATATAATACACCCGGGTTATGAGAAAGAATTTACAATACTCATATAAAATACATATGATATGTATGTATTATATTCTACACATTCATATTGGTAGGTTCGTATGCACAAAAAACAGAGGGTATTCATTCGTACATGAAATGGTTATAGCTATATTTATATTGTGACAACGTATCTAATAACCTTCGGCACGTCTTCTAATGCCGCCCCGCCTTGGCCTGCCATCCTTCTCCTCCCCCCTCTTGAAACCCTTCACAGTCCGCCATCAAAATAACACAACAACAACAAGAAGGAACAACAGGGTGGAGAGTAACACTTGAAAATGTCCTTTTTTCACATTTTAAGTTGGTCCAATAAATATTACCGTAATATATTATACGTTAGAAGGAGGGGAGGAGGAGGAAAGCGAGACGCTTTTGCTACGCACAGTCCCATGCAATGTTTTTGCTTTGCCATTCACGCAGCATTTCAAAAAGAGAAATAGTATGGAGAAGAGCCGTATTTCAGTTCACAACAATGTTGGAATGGGTTGTTCAACTCGATGGGGAAAAATTGCAAGTGGCAAGACCAAGGTCTTGACATTGGAACCCATAGATATATACTCCTGTACACTTATACGTGGAGAGAGTGCTATTACTTATAGGGAGGAGGAGACTGGAGGCTCCTCTTGGAAGGCAAAACATGTGCTCTATTTCAATAATAATTTGTATAGGTCTTCTGAATCTCGGGATGTGGAGAGAGGAGAAGGTGGCTGCTTTGAATGGCGGAGAGAGATTCCCTCTCGCAGGATTTCTTTTCTCTCTCCAGAGTCTCAGAGGACTGCATTCGATATTCCATTTCCTCTTCCCAAAAACCTTCCAGACAGAGAAGGAGAAAGGATGGAACTTGAATGCAAAAAAATACATAACAAGAGTGCAACCGCAAGAACCTTGACGATGACATTGTCAAATGTCTTTCGTATCACCACCCTCACACACACGCACGCACAGTCCTAGGCTAATGGATATACAATTGATGGGTTGAGAAGAGGATTGAGGTTTAAAATGTCTTTTCTTTAACGACATTTTTCGAATTTTTTTCCTTTAGACATTGAATGTATAGGGAAGAAGAGGAAAATTTTGAAAATGTTTTTAAAAAATAAACTGGAAAAAAATTTCACATCTACCGTATAAATCACAAAGCAAGTCTTTTGACTCCATATTTTCTTATCGATTATGTTTGGTCACATTTGTCTCTGGACTTCTTTTAAAAAAGTTGAAACCCCTAGAAATAATTTTATTGAGTTAATATGGTCCTTCACAATTTTATTGAATCAAAATGGTGTGTGTGTACACTTATCATTTTCCTTCCCCTCCTTAAAAGTTCCTCAGTATCCGTGCATTCATTTCTTTCAATTTCCCCTCATCCACGGACCACTCTGATCAACCGTAGTTATTTACAATTGACTTCAGACATGGTTCCCTCCCCCTCTTTCGCCTCCCTAACTACACTGAACACTGTGTGGTGCTCACATTGTTATTGTTAATCATACAGGAGTAGAGTACCTCCTGTTACCTCCTGTAAAAAAAGGAGACTCCAATGTAGGAATTATATAGGAATTTCCTTGCACCGTCTGATTTACTTGGAAGGAAAGATGAGGAGTGGGCCGTCAACAAGAAGTTAATGGGTCTCTGGGAATGACCATGCTGCCAACAAGACGCACACACTGACACACACAACCCGATCCTGAGGTAAAAGAAGAAAGACAGAAATTGAAAGAAATTATGTACTGTTATGAGGAACTTACTTGTGGTGGTGGGCCAATCGTTCAGGAAATAGGAAGAGTCAAAATTCTACACACATACATGCACATGTACACTAGATACAGGGAGAAGAGGTTGGTCTAGCCATGGAGCAATCATCGCCAACAATAATAAAACATGAAGTAAAATAAAATGAAATAAACCCCATGAAGCGGAACCCTGAAGGGGTGCATCTTTAAATAGCCTCAAACTACACATCCTACTAAACGTCCCGCTGTTTCATTTTTACTATGGCCACGGAAGGGAAGGGAAAGGAGATGATGATGGAAAAAAATAAGTCAATCGCAGTAAATGTCTGTAATGGCCTCACAGTCGTAAATGTGCCCATGTTCCTCTTTCTCTCTTTCTTTATACTGTACAGTACTGTATTTGCGTGTGTCCATGAGTCGAAGCAAAGTAAAATCAAAACAAGAGTTATTATTGGCCATTTTGCCATTTTGCTATATTTTTTTGCACAATCCTTTCAACTCCCACTCACATCACCACCCAACTAAGCCTTTTCACTTGATGAATTCAAAAAGTGCACTTGTCTCACACACACATCCTCTCCCTCCCTCCCTCTTTCCCTTCTGTGCTATTGTGTACATATTATTGCGACTGATGGACTGTGCATTCAACAATGATGTCCATGAATGGAGCCATAAAAACTATGTTTTCTCTCTCTCTCTCTCTATCTTGGTAGTTGCACAATGCAAAAAGTATTCTCCGATTTAATTGCCTATGGATGTATCTTATATAATTCCTCAATATACTTTTTTTGCAAATGCAATTTTGTTCCTCTCCATGTATAATCCAAAAGATAATATGAGCATGCACGTACTAGTACATAGGGAAAAGGTTCATAGTCGTCTTTAGGGTGACTCAAATGTTTTTGACGTTCAATAAAGCGAGGGTGAAAGAAAATTTTATGGACGATCTCCTTTCATTTCATGACGTTTACGATGATATGCGGCTCAGTGAGCTTCATGCATCATAATGAGTGAAGATGTGCGTGTGTGAAATATGAGAGAAAGAGAGAGAAAGATGTACAAGGTGGGTAAAAAACAGTTTGTGGGACAAAGGATTATTGTCAATTTACATTCTCAATTTTAATTTTAGTAATGGATTAAATATATTATGCAAAAATGTGACACGTCTTAAATAAACCTGCATTAACGTGAAGAAAAAAAAGGGGAATGTTATAAGTATGAAATTTACAACCTTCTTTATGAGTATCGGGGTATGTGTGTCATGAGCATAATTGTATCTAGAAGATGAGGCTTGTGGTTCTCCAACTCACAATTAGACGCTTTCACATTTGCCAAGTAAGTATGAATACTCTAAATAAATTTGAAAAGTTCTTTTTTTGTCTTGGGACTATCCAGTAGTCATTGGGCGGCTTCTTCTCTGATACTCCATTTGCTCGTTTTACTGTTTCATCCCGGACCCTTGTGTATTGTGTACTTTCGAAGTAGCGGTGCGATTGAAGATTTTTGCATAATTTGAAATTTGACTGAGAAGAGTGTGGAAAAGAAGAGAGAAAGAAGAATTAAGAGGAAGAATAATAAGTCATTGACTAGGAATTAGATCGGTACGAGCTATATAGAGGACAAGACGAAAGGGTGAAGAAGAGGGGGGAGAAAAGGGCCCGACGTTTAAAACCCACCTATGGAGCGGGTCATCATCCACGGCAGGGACTCTTCTCTTATTGCTCAAAGATGCACCCATCCAATCCAATGGAGAGTCTCTCCATGGTGGTCCCTCATTCCACACATTGCACATCATCCTCATGTCATTTTAGTCATTTCTTACTCCACGTGAGTCAGGGTCATAATACTCTGTGTGTGTGTGTCTTTTTGAAAAACTTCCACTGCCACTATTATCTTTATATAAGATGTGCGTCATGCCTTTATTTCTTTTCTCCTCCAGCACTATGTGTGTGTGTGTCTGAGGTCTCAGACACAAAGATGATGAGTATGAGAGGAATGTTCTGTACACGAGAATTTCTCACAAAAGAAACTGTGACAACTTCTCCAAATCGTCTCTCTCTGTTGATGAGATATAAAAATACGGAGCTCAAATTCTCTGTAATGTTTCTCCTCTCTTTCTCTCTCTCCTCCTTTTATCTAATCGTGAGTATCTATGGAAAAAAATATATTATCTGATGCATTGCTTCCATTGCATTGTTATTTTCTAAAGTTGCTGTACGAAATCCACTATCCTTTCATGTATTGTGGAGTATTGAGGAGCAGAAGATTAGGTTGAAGCTAATTTTGGAACATTGACTCACACAAATCCCATGTCTGGAGGAGAGGATTGCATAACACTATTGTGTGCGTGTGTGATTTTAAATGGTTAATATCCATGTTTTTTTGATAACCACCTTCACATACACACCGTTTGAAGACAATCTTTGTCCATCATCGCTGTCAATGGTGAGTCAGCCAACGAATTTTTAAGGAGTTTGAAAGACTCCCCTGGTATAGAGAAAAACGAATAATTTGAGTACTCTTTACAGAAATTATTGTATGACACGGATGGTTTGTACGGTTGCATCATGTGACTCATGATTTGATGGATAATTGGGATGACTTACAGATAGATGTGTAAATAATGCTAATTCGGGATGTTGGCCATTTTGCAAGAAAGTGTAGATTTGGATTTAATTGATGTGAATTGTATCGTGATTTGTGAATTAATTCGATTGTTTGAAATCAGTACATTGGCTTTGTCAGAACTTTATTAATAACAACTTTATTAAAAGAATTACACTGCACACAAACCAATTTTCAAAATCTAGTGTAGTTTTTATTC
The DNA here is from genome assembly GCA_009870185.1 of Pygmarrhopalites habei. Lineage (NCBI taxonomy): Eukaryota > Metazoa > Arthropoda > Collembola > Symphypleona > Arrhopalitidae > Pygmarrhopalites > Pygmarrhopalites habei. Next base: position 22,531 of record WJFB01000983.1, on the reverse strand, counting down.
AATTAAAATTAATATGTACAAACACTTCTCTAATTAATTGGCTTCGATTGTCTCAACACTATTAGTTTTGAGTCTTGTTCAAATGACTACTTTCCATTGGACTTGAAAAACTGATGACAAAAAGGGAAATTAGCTCTGTCTTTCCTCTTTTCTGTCATTTTGTCAGCATTTCCCTGTCATTCCTCTTCACACGGGAGGAGCATTTCTTCCCTTCCCTTCAAGTTCCAGATCTGTATAATTGGTTTAGAAGAACTGTGCACTGCGGAAGGGTGGATAGAAATCAGGGAAATTATAAGCCAATTATATGGACACAAAGAGGAGAGAGACAGATATACACAGGCACAAAAAAAATTGGTTGAAAATTCTTCTCCTCCATCCATCCAAAGAATTTTTTTCTGTGAAAGAAGAGAGGAAAGATGTGATACGACTGTGTGTGTCTGTCAAAGCCAAACAAGAAACGAACAGGATTACATGCTCCATACGATAACATGGAGATGAATGACAAGGGATGTGTTTGTGTGGAACAAGGAAAAGACCAGTTGCTTTGCAAGACAATAGGACTCGAAGGACTCCAGCTGACAGTCTCGACATCATCCCTCAAAAATTATTATTGGCTTTGCCCTCCATCATCCTCCGACATCCTCCTCTCCTCATTATCACTGACACTTTTAGGATGAAACGACAAAATTATCTCCAGCACACACACACATAATCTCTCTTCATTCTCATTTTTAGAGGGTGATATCATCCAAATATGACATAAATATTTAAATATTCAAGCTTGAATACTTTCGACTTGAAAAGTTCGCATTATTTCATTCCCCTCTTCATAAAAACATTTAGTGTGATTGGATCAACTGCTTTATTAATTAGCTTTCATATTCGACATCAAACTCTGTTCCTCTTGACCATCATTAATTCCCGTAATAATTTTCAATATGAACAAAAATAGAAACACCATTTATGATGCGGCATTAAATTTGGACTAATTAGACAGTCACACGAACATCCCATATTTCAAATTGTACAAAAAACCATCCATTGAATATGAGTGTGAATGAAAAATGGATAATTTGATATGTACTACACATAAAGTATTCCTTCACAAAAAAAGATGAAAGGAACTCTTTTTATATTAAAAACATTTTTCCCTTAACGAAAAGTCAAAAAAAGATTGAGAGTGCGGCAGTGAAGAAGCCGCCAGGCAACCAAAAGTCCCGTTCATCCTTTTATTCATCGTTCTTTTGGTCAAAGCCCGACTCTTCTCCAGGCGCCTCTCCTCCATTCATTATCAATACATTTCTCAAAGAATGTCCAGAAAAGTTGAAGTTTGTACGGCTGCATAAATTTACTTTCTTTAAATGAACGTCAAATGAGTACACGTTTGTGTGTGTGGTTTCCACCAACCCGTCACAAATATTCCCAATGGATTTCTTTTTGAAAATAAACAAAAGTAATTAAGGAGAGAAAGATATAAAATGGAGGGGATGGGATAGGCTAACTGGAAGAAGAATCTTTCTTTCTAATATTGGTGGTTTCAGTGATGGAGGCAGAGGAGGAGTAGAGAAATGGCAAGGAATGATAAGGCTTTTATATATTTCTTTCGTGGTTTTTGTTGGCAATTGTCGCATCGAGAGAAAGAGAGAGAAACGATGAAGCCTGCTCACGACTCCCACACGCATCAGAATAATAAATCATTGGACAAAAAAACCTTTGGTTTTCCCTTCTATACACACGAAATAATTTTTTTGTCCATGATGGCAGATCGTAAAGGCCAAAAGGGTCCAGAAGAGAGGAGAAGAAGAGAAAGCTTTCCTCTCCTCTAGAAAAAGAAAAGAAAGAAGCCAGAGTCAGTGGAGAATTTGCATGTGAGGATTCTCGTCAGACTACTAAATTATTACTCAAGATAATGTAAAACTTTTTCAGTCTCTTTTCCTTTCTCTCCCTCTCTCTTCGAGAGAGTCTTTTGCCATCCCTGTCATTATCATTTTTGTTGAATGTCCTCAAGCTTCTTTATTTTCCACTGTAGATACTCTCTCTCTCTGTTCCTCTGCTCAATCGTCAAAGTGGAAAGTTTTTTTCTCTTTATTAAAAAGCTTATTTTCACAGTGCGTAATTTGATATAACATTCCCAGGATATTACTAAATATGACTTTTTGTTTTCCTTTTTTTCTGGGAGAAAACTTTAAAAACTTTTTCCAAGTATGAAGAACGTGTGGTTATAAAGCACAGTAATTCATCCACTATCAATTCTACAGGGAATTGACAGACTCGACAAGGGCATTTTGCTTTAAAATTTTCATATAATAATTTTGAGACACTTTGACATGATATTTTAGACGATTTTGAAAATTAAGAATCTATTCAGATGACACACACACAAGTTGGAAACACTTGAGAGAGAATTTTCTAAATAAATTCTTTAGCCTAGTAGTCAACATCAAAATCCTGCACCTCAGGTTTTCCCATTTCATCCAAAAGAGATGAGAAAAATGGGTCGAAAAAGTGAGTCATTGTCGTCATGATGGCCCTCCATTTAAAATTTTTTGATGACTCTCAACGAGCTCTCTCTCCAAATGGAGAATGGGATGATACGGCCACACACACACCAAACACAGATCCTTGATTACACAATGCATGGATGGCCCACATTTATCCTTCTCCTCCTCATTTTGTCTGTAGAAAAGACAAGTCGTTCCAGGACCCAGTTCCAGCCATCATCATCGTCATGTTCAACCAACACTCGTCTTTTAATGCTTGCACATCAATTGTCGGCCCCTCTCTTCCTCTCCTTTTCCTCGTCTAGTTTAAAGTATACCGACGAGGAGTAATTGCCCTCTTATTTCTGCAGAATGGCTTTCTTACTCAGCCAACCACTGTACGTATGCTTGTGTGCCTCTCTCTCTGTGTGGAGTAGAGATGTTGGAATTTTTTAATACGCCAATTCAATTTGGGATTATTATAATCCCAAATGGGGTAGTTGTGTGCGTGTGTAGGAAAAAACATTTTTTAATTCGGATTGTACTGTATAAAACTGAAAAGTTTGTTCCGACCAACGGATCACAACACAGGGAAATGTGAGTGAAAAAGAGTGATTATATAATTTTACAAGTATTTTTGCGTGGAGCATGAAAAGGAGAGGAAAAGTTGGAGAGAGAGAGAGAGTGGGGGAGGAGAGTAGAGAGGTTGAAAAGATGGTAGAAGAGATAGAGAAATATTCATACTAATCTCCATTAATGGTTTTTGTGTACTCGTGTATGTACAACTGCTTGTACATACCCCAAAAACACGTATGTATAAAGCCACACCATAGAGAGAGATAGGAGGACTGGGACAGCCAAAGGACCAAAGGAAAATGTTTGAAGGATACGATTTAAAATTTAAATGGATTGTTTGTTTGCTCATAGGATCCGTTGATTGATTATAAATGCTTGGTTTAATTGTCTAATCCAGTGGGAGTTGTTCCGGTTTTCCTCGGCCATTGCCATTGTGCTAGACTGCGACTGGGAAACTCTCCCTCTTTCTCTGTGTGCCTCTATATACTTGTACGTGTGTGTTCCGTGTTGGTGTGTTGTCTTGTGTGTGTGTCTGTCTCTCGCCCATAATTTGTCATGCTTATTTATGTAAATCACTCTTGAAATTTGCATTACTCTGACAAAGACAAAACGCAGACTGACGTTTTCTATGGACGATTACAGCTGTCTTAATTTCTTCGGCGACGACTTTCGATGCTCTCGTACACATACCCACACACACACACCACTACCATCATCATCACAAAGATATCCTATCTTCTACATACTTTAACTAGACACACTTTCCACTCACAAATAACAAATACGTAGATAGACACATGCTCCGGCTGCCAAAACAGAAAATACTTGGCTATTCATTTCCCAGGGTGTACAACAAGAAGAGGAAGAGGAGGACCGCATCTGCGGTCCAATATCAATACTGCATATTATTACACCAACGCAAAACCCTCACACTCTGCCCTTCACACACACACACATAACAACAACAATATTTCCATCTCCATTTTCTCTCACTGCGAACCCTCCCCCATCATCGTCCATTACACAGTCACACAATCCTCAAATGATTATAATGGAAGGTATGAAAAGACTATTGTCAATTTTGGTCTATCCATTATGAAATGAAGGACTCCTCATTATTTCACTGATGAAACTTGCTATTCTCTTAAGTGGAACTTTCCCCGTTTTTTCCATCCTCTCTTTATCTTGCCCTACAAAATATTGGCTTTTGTTCTGCTTCTCCAGAATAGATGTTTACTCCATTCTTCCTACTTTCCCCAGTTTGTGCGTGTGTTTGTGTGCTGGGATAGGATGGGACGGGAGGAATTTCTGTTTACATGATTAATATGTGCCATGATAGTTTTTTCAATGGAAATATTTAGGAAACAACATTGAAATTAACTATTATATTAACATTTTAAGAGTCGTCATGTACAGATGTACATGTAAGCACAGAGTCCATAGCATTTACTTGAGTGTGTATTTAACTGCACATTCCTCTGTTGCACATTATTACATACCTATATTGCATGAGAGGGATTCATTATCAGAGTCTTGACATCACATAAGCAATCAGAAGGAACAAGTCTTTTGATGGTCAGTTAATTATTTACTTAGGGAAAAACAAATTTATTTGATTATTTGTCTTTTTAGATAGATAGATAGACAGGAGGAAGACAACAGTGAAAGGAGAGAGGGAGAGATTGTAGGCTCGAGTGTCCTTGACTTTGGCAACGATTTTTATTCAAATGATTTTTATTCAATGAAACGAACCTGCTGCTTATTGTGTATTAACAACCAGGGAAGATGAGGAGGAATCTTGGAGATGAATACATTTTATTACAAACCGTCATCATCAATGGGGAAATTTATAAAACCTAAATGGAAAATCCAGTTAGCTATAGGGAGAAAGAAAGAGAGAGACAAGTTTGTATAACTTGTGCCAAACCTGTCCCGTCTACTATGTCAAAAGTGGAGAGTCAGTAAAGAACGAGTCATTTATTATTCAAAAAAAATTTTATATACCTTTGGCTTCTGCATTTATGAAAAAAATGATAATAATATTCCGCACAACAACAAAGTGATCACAATTTTTTTCTATAGTTTAATAACGTATTTTGCAATAGACTGACGGTTATTGTTAAATAAATAGTGTCTTTTGTGACTCTTCATCAAATTGAGCTGAAAATAAGCCATCCTCTTTTCTTGTTAAACTCAGACTCTCTCTTCTGTGTGAATGTACGAGACATTTCAGTATAAAAAATAATTTACCGTAAAAGCGCTTTTCCAACCCGGACCATTCCATCCACAAATCATTTGAAGTTGACCCGAAACTACAAAAAATTAAGTTTTAGAATTTGTGTGAGTACTTGGACTGGGGAATATCTTAAGTGGGTATTTGAAAATTGTTCACACTGCATGTAAATAAACTGAGATAAAAACTCATAAAGACCAAAAAAGAGAGGAACGAGGAGGAGGAGGCGACAGGAGTCATGACGATTAAAGTACAGATGAACAAACTCTCGCAAAGGACAATCAAAGAACTAGTTAATGTTTAAAATGGGGTTTTCCCTCTTGAAGGCCCTTCTCCTAAAAAAGAAAGAACATGGATTGAATGAAGAGTAAAGTTTTAAACGTAAATGCATGTTCGTCATCATCCTGATAGGCACTCGTAAAAGTCAGTGGGATGAAAAAAATTTCTTTGACATCCCCATGTTCAAAGATGACGAAGACAGGAAGGGAGTAGGAGGGAGGGTGGAGGGATCGGGAGAAAATCAAAAAGTCAAGTGAACCATGAGAATATTGTCTGACAGGCCAGTCCAGAAATTTTGAAATGAGTTATTCTCTATAAATCTTTATTTTCCTTCACTCTTCTCTCTCTCCCCCAGACGAATACACTGTGTATATGTTAGCGACATCAACCCTTGTCCTGGAATTTTGAAGTTTTTTGTGTGTTAAAGAAGAGAGTACACGCGAACAATGAGGATAAGGATGATGAGTTCAGAGGATGGAATAAAATAATTGGTTTTTAAAAAACTAAAGCTTTGTTGTAAAAGAGCAGCAGCAGCTTGTCATCATATGTAAGTGCCGACAAAATATCCATAGCCCAGAAAGTCCACAAATATGAGTTCATTCAACATCACATCAAAGGATTTTAAGGGGACTCTTCAAAAGTAAGTGCGAGGGTTATAGTTAGGAAAAGAAAATTCAATTTTTTGACAAATCATAATTTTATGGTCCACTCAAGAAGTTTTTTGGGGGTCCTTGTCATTGTCACTACTGAAATTATTTTGTGGTCTAGTTTGGTTGCATCAATAAATGTCATTGTTCAGAAAAAGGGAGCTTCAAGTTGACGAGAAGTCAATTTCCCTCTTCCCATGTACCACACACAAACATCAAAATTGTCTCACCCCGTTCTAGTTGTATAAAACGTTTTCAACTTATTAAAATGTTGCTCACTCAGCGTGACGATAGTCTGTACGAAAAGTCCGTTACACTTAGTGTTACATATTTAAGTCAATGGGTTGACCCTCACACGTACACGCATTGAAAGTGATTAGATGATATTAAATTTCTTCCATGTTTATTTCTAATTAAGACGGACGGAGGAGGAGAAGGAAGGGATGATCCACTGTATCCGTTTCTCTCTAATTTTCCCCTTTTCCATTGACTTGTCATTCTCTTTATTAGAGCTTGTGTGTGTGTGGAGGAATCATCCTTAGTTGTGCATAATGGGAGGGTGACAGGTGAGAGTTTCCTCATTATTGTGTCCCTTGTATAATAGTAGAATGTAGACAAACGACGTTGAGTTCCATAGACTTGTATGTACGAAATGATTTTCGTTGGAATCGCAATGATGTACTTTAGTGCTTGACTGCCTCTCTCCCTCACACACACGCATTGTGTGTATATTGTCTATAAAAATGTGTCTGCATATTTTCATTGTCCCTCTCCTCATCCACATATCTTCCAGTGTGAAAGAATGAGCCGGGTATTTTATATACGCTAGTAGAATTGTAGACATGTAGGATATATGGATATATTTGCATACTTCCTACTTCCCAGCTGGAATGGCATCCTCCTGATTGCTCCTGGTTGTGATACTACAATACCCCTGCACACACACGCACACACACACATAGATGTGTCTAGGTGACAGACTTAATGATAACTGGATGTGGTGTAGTAGTATATTAATAGTACATATCCCCCGTGTGTGTGTATCGTATGTATGAAGAAAGGCAACGTTATTATATAACGTTCCTTTAGCCTGCTCCCCTTCTTCATCCTCCTCCTCTCTTCCTTGTCTCATTATACGTTCCGTACGAACGTCAAAAAGTTATTGAAGCGTACGACATGGGTGGCTGGGTAATAAAAGGAGTCCAAGTTGAAATTGGAACCGCTTAAATGGCTAAATGGATGGAATAATGACATGTAAGTGGTGTGCATCCGAAATAGTCTAATCTAACTCATAGCCCAGTGTCTGTGAGAGAGGAGTGAGTGTGTGTGTGATTACTGTGCCTGCCTTTCTTTGCTCATCGTCAGTCCTCAACCCATGCAGATCCGATGAACTCATAGTAAAAGTTAGTGGCACACATTTAGAGCCAGCAAAATACTCTTACGATAAATCCTAATGGCCATTAATGACATGGCTTCTACTCTTCTCCCCGTTAAAATTATACCCGGCACTTTTACAACCCCCCTCCTTCCTTCCCCTCCCTCTCCTTACCTATGCGTGTGTGTCTGCATGCTCTGTAGATTTTCGCGGGGAAGAGAAGCTCGAGTCAAAATCTAAATCTTGTGACTGTAAAGAAGAGAGCAAGAGAGAAGAATTGCGTGAGTACTGCAAAACTCGTCTATGTGTGTGTGTGTGCTATTCTTCCTATTGTGTACCGACAAGATGGATGAATATACAAAAAGAGAGAAGAGAGAGAGATACGTCTATTGTATTTCCTCCCAATTGCTGCCTCTCCATCCATGTACAAGGTAATTGTGCCAGATGAGATGAGACGCGGATAAGCCATCTACCATAATGTATAGACTATATGGGAGGGAGGAAATAAAATTTGATTTCAATTGCATTTAATGAACTCTCTGCTCTTCTCTCTACTATTTACAAACGACTACAGTCTCCGATTATTGGCTTGCTCCTCCACCTCCCCCACTATTATTACGCACTTCATGTCATTATACTTTCTGTGTAGAAATTTTCTATAATCAAGTAAAATAAACACAAGCTGAAGTGTCATTCTCCCTACACTTCTCTCCCTCTTTGTTTTCCGCTTGAGTTAAACATGCAGAAAAATATTTGTCTATTCAAAGTCAAAAAAGTTAAGAGACGTGTTCTTTCGTAAAACAATCGTTCTTGGGGCTTTAATATTCATAGATTTTGAGCTGGCACAGTTTTACATCACACACACACAATTTATGAAACTTGCCGTGTGTGTTGAAATGACAGGGTAGACAGAGCAGACGGTGAATTAAGATGAAGGAAGGACATGCGTCTCTGATCTTTATAAAGATCGGTTGGCTCCACTCCTCAACTATTTAGTACCTCCTCTTTTTATCTCACTGTCTCTCTCTCTTCACACACATCCATAAAAAATAGATAAGGAAATGGGTACAAAAATTAATGTTGAGAACTTGACAGCGGAAGAGAAAAGTCAAAATTGTGTTGAATAGAAAAATTACAAAAAAATGCATGTAGTGTGTGCGGCTTGAAACTTTTTGATCGGAGGTGACATGACGAGTGATAGACTTGATCCTGATAATTCGTGTGTGCTACATTAACCCTTTGCATGTTGCTTTCTCCTCCTTTCCCCCCTCTTCCTACATGTAAGTATACCTCCATTAAAAACAATGATCAAGTTTGGGCACGTACGCTCACTCACTCTTTCCACTCAATTTTATGGATGTAGTGAACTTGAAGAATTATTTGTGTGGACCAAGTGCACACTCTATCCCTAATTACACCCAACGTATAATGATGATGGTGAAGCACACACACAGCTTTCTTCCCTGACAGAGGGAATCACCTCGTTGTTCTTTTTCCTCCCAAATCCTAGAAGAGAAGAGGGAGAGGGCACAACTCATGGCAATTGATAATATGACGTGCCCCTGGTGTATCCCAAGGTGTGTACTGTAATACATCTGCCTTCCCATTACAAAATCACCTCAAAGAGATAGAAAGACCCCCTCTCTCATTTCTTTTTGTCTTCCCAGGTCGGAGTGCACAAACGCTTGTGTACGACACAAGAAAAAGTTCTCTTCTAATATTACACAAATGGTGTTTTTGTCTTTTTGAAAAAAATTGAATTACATTCTATTTAGTATTTCCTTTTTCGGGGTCTTCTTCTTCTCCTTTTGATTGATCATCTTATTAGAATGATTAGAGAGAGAGAGAGAAGAAAAAACAGACACAGGATGCTGGTGCCATAGTTTTGAATAGACAGAGTAATAAGAAAAATTGTTCACTCGAAGAGACTACATGGAGGAAGAGACAGACAAAAAAAGAAATACTTAACTTGCTAGTAAAAATTCAAAATGTAATTTTGTTCTACCAAACTCTTTCTCTCTCGCAAAACTCAAAAAATGGAAGAGCATGGAAAAGATGGGTTACAAATATATTTCTCTCTTTCCTCTACACACGCGCGTACTATTTTGTGTGTATGTGTATCATGTTTTGAGCCTCTTTCTCTTCTTCACTCCCTCCCTCCCTTGATTCGCCTGGATAACTTTCCCCCCTGACTTTGTATGACGAGAATGACATGATGATATATGTGGGCAGGAACAAATTGTAATTATTAAAGCGCTCCCTTAATCACTTTTTGCTAAGACCTCTAGACCCCATGGCTTTACCCTCTGTCTCATCCACCCCCTTCTCATCCCAAAGTATTTGCAAATATATACGTTAGTACATGTGTGTGTGTCTTATACATATTTGTATTACTCATTAAATGAAAACTTGAAGAAGAAACATTTGGGAAGAGAGCCACACAATTTTAGTTGGGATATCTTGAAAGTCAAGTAATCCGTAAAGTTGGTTCCTTTGATCCTTCCTAATTCTAACGTCCATATCGTACATCGTGTCGTATCTTCAGAATTAAGCTAGCAAGTTTTCCACCTCTCACATTCAAAATTTATTCGACACAGAAAGAGTGTGTGTGTGTGTACTAGTATAAATCGTATGTGCAATATGCATGATGGAAGATTCGGGATTTCGAGTATTCAACTCAACTCAAAATTAGTCCTTGTTTACCTTAAAAGGTCAATTTTTAAAGAAAATGTTGGCAAACTAATTTGTGGAGACCTTTTCCCCACTTTCCAAATAAACTACATTGATGGAGATGAGATGAACGTTATCTATGCTAAAAAAGACCGTCAAAAAAATTGGAAGGGTTAATGAGAAACCAAGTGATTGGATAGTTAAAGATTTCTTTTAACAAAATGTATTAAAAAAATATTCCATCATCATTTGTTGTGTGTCGTATTTCCATGTGTGTCTGGATTTGATTAAGGAGATTGGATGGACATGTGACTTGACTTTTCTGGGAGATTTCCCTGTGGTCCATCAACATAGGTCTTAGTTTGGTAGTGACGGAATCCATTGTACCTTACTGATTACTACAGGGAGAGAGAGAGGGACTAATAAGGAAGAAGCGGTGAAAAATTATTGTTTGACAAATATTTTAGATTATACAGAGAAATTTTCAATTCAACTCTTACAGTGGCGCTGGGTTGCGATAGCTTTGTTTGTCCATGGTATTCATTTGATAATTTGTAGGGTAGGTACAAGACCATCAGGGGTGAAACCTGAGGCAATCTGTATGACGTGCGAGCTAACAAAGGTAACAAAAAATTCAATTCACAGGATAGTGTGGTCAAGATGCGTGGGTTTGTGTGTGTGTGGTGTCGGCATCCGCGGTATCTTGAAAGGTTCTCATCCAAAATCTCGACTAAAATAATATTTTAAACCAGAGGGAATAGAAATGGAGTCTTCTTCTTATTAAAGTCAATGCCAGACAAGAGGAGTTAGTGAGGAGACCGCAACTAATTTAGATAAAAAATTTGTTTTTTGTGGATCCACTCAAGATGTACACATTTTATTCTGTACGTATTGTACAATATGTACATCATACATGACACCATATTTAGTGCAGATGAGGAACGAGTCAATTTTTTGGTAGAATTTCAAGTAGCACCTTGTCTGTCAGTCATTTCTTGTTTCTTCTCCTCCTGTATTTATGACAATTGAAAAGTTGTGGGCTGAAGAATATTTTAATTTTGTTTTGCATTATATAAGCTAAACAAGATCATCTTTCAGTAGTGGAAAATACAGAAATGTTGTAGTCTTGATGACAGAGACGAATGAAGTGTCTTGCCCTTTCTGTCCATTTATCTCTAATGGTCAAATATCATATTTGTGAGTCAAAGTAAAGTAAGTACTTAGAGTCCTTTCAAAAGTCTCGGATCTTTCAGAAACATTTTATTGTACTTTTGATGGATTAGACATTTTAATGAGTACAAATGGGTATAAATACCCCTGGAATTTTTTGTCCTTTACTGTCACAAAAAAATGTGAAATTGAGGACGGTAAATTTTGAGATCAAATTAATTGACCATGAAATGGAGAAGGTGGGAGGGACAAAATAGTAATAAAAATTAACACTTGAAGTGCATATTATTAATTATGGAGACTATTCTGAAATAATGTGAAGCAAAGTTGACTCTGTACTTCATTAACTGGATGATATGCATGAAGATTTACAGTAGACAAGACACACGCATACACAAATTCTCTCTCAACTAAATGAGAGTTATGCTGCATAACTGTACAAACTACACAATTGTCCTTCAAATAATAAACTACATAGTAAAAAATGCCGGGTGTTGTGTTGAGTCCTAAAATAAATGTATGAAAAGAGCCAAGAATAATTTTGATTGAGGAGGAGAAGAGGAGGAAGAAGAGAAAAGAGGCTTGTTTATGTGTGTGTGACGCTAATCGCTACTTTAATATAGGCTTTAGCATAACACAAAAGTTGGGGTGGCCGATCGCCCATTGTGCTTTTCCCCTTTGGTAAACTTAACAAGCCCTGCACACACACACAATCTACTTAGAGCCATCACATCACAGACACTCTATAACATCAGACACACACACTACCACAAAACTCACATGAAGAGACTTATGTACAATCCATGCGTCAAAAAGCATCTTTGTATCCTTTCCCAGTTCCAGCGGCTCTCTCTCCGCCTCCTTCTCTTTGTATGTATAGATATAATGAGTGTAGCTCTGTGGGCATACAAACGGGGAAAAGCCCGTAAGCCTGCTGCTCCCACTTAAATATTACACAGACTCCCTGTATCAAGAGTGACTATAGAAGGGTAGTATGTTACTCGTATTGATAACTATTATAAAGATCCAAAAATGCGTAACACACACATACAAACTTACAGAGAGAAGTTCAACTGGGTACATAGGAGGACCATAGTAGGAAGGAGTCCAAAGAACAAGAGAGAGGTTGGAAATATAAATTCACACACACAAGGCATATGTATAAGCCCTCAGAATATAAAAATGATGTGGCTCTGACTCTGGGACAAGAAAACAAGAACAACTGCATGTAGAATTTAACACGAACAAGTAGACAGAGGGAAAGGGAGACTCCAGCTCCTCCTTCATCATTATTATTAACTGTGTTGTAAAAAAAGAGAGGAGGCAAGAAAGTCCGTATCTATTCATCGTTTTTCCTCGGGAAAAATCCGTCATACGTCCTTCTCTTTCTGTGTGTGTGCTTGCTGCTGTCTGCGAGAGTCTACTGTACAAACTCTCCTCTCTGTGTTCATTCTATTTGTATGTATGAATGATTTCCCTGTGTACTGGAGATGACTAGTTAGAAACTGTAAAATCTCTCATGTAAGGATAACCACCGCACAAAAATCTTTCTTTTGATATTCGTTTATATTCCGATAGACCATCTACTCCTCCTCCTTTTTAATAATAATAATACACGCAAATATGCACGGCAGGGAAACCACGGGATGTTGACGTGGAGGCTCTTCTCAAAAGAGGACTGAGCACAAGTAGCATCGTCAGTAAAAATTGAAAATTGAAATAAAGAAAACGCCTTTAGCATATCAAACCTTTTTCCCCTCTCTCTCTCTCTTGTCGTCTCAACATCAGACACACATCTTCAACTGTTCCACACGCTCCTCTTCAAAATATCAAGAGGGGGAGAGAGAGATTCTTCTCAATGGTCAAGTTTTTTGAGTTGGTTCCTTCATCTACAATTATCCTGCTCATCCCAATTTGAGATCAATTTTTGAACACATAAATACTGTTGTGATGTGATGGAGGGAATATCTCCACATATACTCTACTACACATTGTACATAGCAGAATACATTTTGAATTCGAGCACACGTATCCTCAGATCATTGTCATGTCATGATTATGAACATTACAGTAGAAGCAGCAGACAAAAAATGTTACTTCTTCAGTACGCTAGTAACATTGCATGCTTACATAACTCCTTACACATTATAACAATAAACAAAGTATTGAGAGACATCGTAAAGACACTATATAGTTCATCAAGATGAGTAGAAGAAGAAGAAGAAGGGGGATGATGAGGATGAGGGGAAGATCACAGGTAATTTGAAAAAAAATTGTAATGATATATTGTATGTAGTGTAGTGGGATTTTACTAACATAAATTTTCAACATCAAATTCCAATTTTCTTTTGTGAAGCTCCAGTAATCCGACACACGATATATCTCACCTGTATATTTGTGTGTGTGCACTCTATTTATATCGTAGAGAAGGAGAGCGAGAATTGTTATAGACAGGAGACATGGAAAATACATACACTGTATGAGAGAGGAACAACAACAAGTTAGCATGCGTTGGTATAATTTAAAAACCTGTGATTTTCTACGTGGAGGAGATTCATTTTCCACAGCTAGTTTCAGTTTCTTTCCTTACACGCATCTTTTGTCCACATCCTTCAGATTATTATTACATAACACTCTTCTTCTCACCCCCAGGAGTCATAAAGTGAATTTTATCCATGGCTTTTCGTTTCGTTCTCCTCCCTCCACTCTCCTCTTCCTTTAAATGTCCCTGGATGATACGCTTACACCCATTTTTTCACACCATCAACATTTTTATTAATAATTTTCACCTACAGCAAAACTATTTAAAAGTCCAATTTTGAAAACTCATTCACATTTTTCCTGCGAGAGCTAAAAATTTTATTCCCACTACATGGAACAAGAGAATGGTCACAATATGAATTCATCAAAATTTGCAAAAAAATAAGTAGAATAATAATAAATACAAGATTAAGTATGTGGAAGTGGTCAGACAGACAGTCTCTTGTCTCTTTTTTTGAAAAAAATCAAAACTGCATGATGTGACTTCTACAGTAGAAGTTCTACCGCACATGATGATGTGTGAGGGATGTTTAATATGACGCAATAAAGAAATGATTACTGCAGAGAGAGAGACTGTGACTAATCCTCTGACAAGGCACGTTGAAGGATGTGGAGCCAAAAAAGTGAGGAGCTCAGAGCTTTCATAAAAAATGTGGATTTTTTTCTCTCTCTCCCGGTCTCATGACGGCAATCTTACTACATATGTACTACTCTCTTCTTTCCCTTGCGACTGAGACTGTGGGCGAGGAAAATTAATGAGAATGAGAACATTAATGAAAAATAAATCTTAGCTCTTTAGCCATATCTTAGTCAAAGAAAATTCTCTCGCTCTCTCTCGAAGTAACGAAGAGTGTGTGGAGTAAGAGGAGAAAAAATGACACATACTTTTCAATCAAATTTTTATTACGCTTTACATACATGCATACTAAAGGGCCAAGCCAACACGGCATTATTTGAGAGAGTGAAAGATTTGTCTAATTATCAATCATAACTCAAGATTTTAAACACACACACACACATTTCTTGAATGTTGTGTAGTACATCTGTGAGTACAGACACATTGAATCTTTGTACTGGGTCGCTCACCTGCTGTTCCATCTTTGGTCATCATCATTATCAAAAATATATTACAATATTTATGTAATGTACAAATCCAGGATTTTAATGCACACACAATCACAATTTAAGTCATGTCATTTGGTTGACATGAGTCCTTCATATTTTCTTTGTAGCGTACAGTGTTCCTGTTTCGTGTGCTTCACGATGGGATGTGAAAGAGTCGTGTGTCATGTTTCAAATGATTCAATAAGGAGAGAGTGCGTGTATGTCTGTGTGTGAGAGAAAGAAATTGAATAAGACAAACTATGGAGAAAACCCGACAGTCAATGGTTTAAAAGTTGTTGATTTGATAATTTGAAAATAATTTCCTCAAGTTAAGTTCCCAGGCACATTCACACAGTCGCTCATGGACAAAATACAAACAACCCAGTCAGTCCAACATTTAACATGATCGAAATTGTGTGTGTGTACGGTACATCAATATATTATGTGTAGTCCCAATTGAGCATTTGCATTCTTAATTTTATATTACGCTGAACAATTGCAATTTTATGGAGGAGGCCATTTCGGCATTTATCCACGGACCACGACTTGGCTGGTGGCTGTATTATAAAGCCGTTAAATTATCCAATAGAAAAAAGGATGAGAAAAAAAGAGAGAAACATTTTTTATTTGTTCTCTTCTTTGACTAACAATCTTCAATTCACTGTAAACTATGTATTGTGCATTTGATGGTGGATAGTACAATATGTGTCTGGCAGAAATCAAAATAATTCAACATAAACATCATCAATTGAATAATAACCAATTTTTTGTGTGTAATGGAATTGAGCTGAAACATGTAGTAAATACTGTAGGGTGGCTACACCCATATTTTCATTGGGAGAAGAACGAGAAAAATAATTCCATGTCCAAAATTCATGTTGTCGGTACATAACACTAAAGAGAAAAATCAATAATTCCTATGTTCTTTTGTTTTACATATTTTTGTCAAATTCCCTACGTTTGTTCTCCTATAAATTCTGGTGCAAAATTACTTGAGCTGCAGTGTATTATACGTGTAAGAATGACAAGACTGTCCATTATTTCTCTAAACTTCTCAATCAATAACATGAACAGAGTTTGCAATCCACGCTCACGTTTCCCTTGTTCAGAAATCTTATAACATGGTTCTCCATTCAACATTTGACATTTTTACTCATGACATCGTATCAGATAATTTCTTTCTCTAGTCCTTTATGTGCGGTTTAATGTTGTTTCGATTGTGAGTAAATTAAATTTAAAAAGTTTTGGAACAGGAAAAGGGTTGAGATGACCTCACACAGTATAAAAACAACAACACCTTGGATTCCTCTCTATCTACATACTTTACACTCACATATATAAGTATTAAGTATATATAATACAAGCTGTCTACGTAAGTTAAAGTCTGTATTTTCATGGAGAGATCAAGTATCCAAGAATCTCTCGTCTCCTCTTTCTCAACTTAACATCAGGTTCAGTTTCAACAACTTAAAAGTGTAAATGATAGTTGTTTCTTCAAATTTGCATTGCATTCTCTCACTTTCCCTTGTTAAGCGTTGAAACATACACTACTAATGTTTATGAGGGTGCCCTCTTCGTATTGTGTGTGTGTGAAATTAGCAATTTGACTAAACATCACACACACTAAATCCACTGTGCAGATGTCTACAGAAATTCCAAGTAGATTAAATTGCTTCCTATTCACTTATAACCAGTCACACACGTACAAGTAAAATGTGTAAGCTTCCTTCCACAACTATGACCAATGATCACTATATATGTAGGTCTGTTCTTTGTGTACATTAGTAAAGATTTTTTCATTGTCCAGAATGTTTTTATCCCCCTCTTCTCTTCTCTTTTTATTTAACTAGGATTGGACAGTACTCCTGTGTGTGTACCTTTTTGCTGCTGGAAAATTAGTTTGGAAGTAAAATGTGAAATGAGCATTTTGTACTTGAATGTTCAACTTTTGTTGGCCACAAATTTGTGTACACAAATGTGTACTTATGCCGTCACAAACAAAAAGACGAAAGAAAGAGTGAGAGTGAGGGAGACAGTACACATCCAGGGTTCTCCCATCATTAAAGTAAAGACCACAAGAATGAAAAAAGATACAGGTGAGTATGCATGTTACACACTGTACAATACATGAATATTTGTTTGGGTGGAAGCGCAACACAATTCTTCATTCAGTTCCGTTATAGCCCAGAATGTTGAGACTTTTTTGAATGTCTCGAAATGAACCAAGTATCTAGTCAAAATAATAATCACACAACAACAATGTTGCTAAGTAGCAAACCAGAAGTAGTTACTAAATACATACGTAGTGTAATCCAATACCTCTCTAGTATCATCTCAAGTAATTATGCTTGTTGTTGTTGTAGTGTGTAGATTTACACAGAGTGCTCCATACTGTTTTTTCTTTTCAACTGGAAACTTGACGTCACTCCAACAGAACAGAAAAACTATGATACAACTATTATGTAAGAATATTTCTCATGGAATATGTATAAGGCGGCTATTTTTCTTGTACCCGATCCTCCTTCCCTCTCTCTAACTCTCCTCCCCACCTGTTATCTTCTGAGACTTTTTCTGACTCTAGATACCGAAAAGTGGGAAAAGATACAACAGGAGAGGGATGAAGAGAGAAAACCAAAAATTCTCCGCCTTTAATCACGAACCTTAAGAAATCTATTAAAAATTACTCTCCGCCTGACTCGAGTACAATTTTTTCCCTTCTTTTCCCTCTCCCTCTCCATCTTTCTTCCTTCTTTTCAAAATGCCAACTCCAACACCCCCACCCATACAGAAGCATCTTGGCCCATCCTAATTGCCTTCCATTTTCGCCTTTTATCCTGGCCACCTCCAAACTCAAACTCCCAAACACGAACATGACATGACAACGTCTCTTTGTTTATATGTGTGTCTGTGTGTGTGTGTGATAAAGAGAGTCGTGTGAGCCCTCACAATTTTAACATTCCTCATTTTTCTTTTCACAACACATTTATTTTTGGAAGGGAAATGATGGACAGGGTGACACGGCCCAAAAATTGAAATGGGTAGGGTGACTTTTTTGAAAAATATTTTTTAAAGATACTTCACAAAAATACAGTCCTTCATAATAGTTTCTGAATACATTACGATTATTATAACAAGATAAATTACGATTTAGCTGACGCTTTAACTTCTCTGAAATTCCCAAAGTTGTTTTTTTAACAAAAAAATTATTTAGCCCACCCTCTTTTCTTTCTCCCTCTTCTTCCCTCCCTCTCCACTTCCTTGTACCTTTGGGCTAGCCGAGGAATGATGCGGGCGGACGCAGATTAAAAAGTTAAATTATAGACCTTTTTCTCTCCCTCCGTCCGACTTGCTTAGTGTATAGTGTAGACCGCGATCGAGGAAAGGATGAAGGAGATAGAGGAAGGAAAAAGGAAAATTGTTTGGATATGCACATACAATACATAATGTAGTGGAAAAATAAATTTCAATTAACAAATCGTTCTCTATATTTGCATAGGAAGGTGAAAAACTCCCACCATGACCCCTCCGTAAATCACACAAACACACACACTAAACTAAAGGCTACAACAAATGGAGCATAATTGAATTTCTCAAAAAAAATCTCTGCTCTGTTGATCCGTTGAATTTAGACAGGTCAAAAATCAAAGCGAGAATATACTATGACACTCTGAAAAGATCCGTTTGACTTTATATTGTCCGTGAAAATCCACCCGCGCCCCGTCCAACTCTATCTCCATTTTTTTCATCTGGTGTGTGTGTGTAGAGTAAATTGATCAAAATTTAACATGTATTGTATTCAAAAAAATCCACTTGTTACATTTACACTCTCCAAAACAACACAACAACAGGAAATAAGTACACACAACCTTGACTGTGAGATTGGAGAGGAGTTCAAGTACAAAAGAAATTGTAGAGTCAACAGTCTCCCTCCCTCCCTCTTTTCTCTTCCTAGTTTGCATCTAATTCTAATAAGATGATAAATTTATGACTTAACATTTATATTGGATTAGTCCTAACTTATTAGACGGGAAAGGTGTGAGTGCCCAGGTCAAAAGAAGGAAAAAATGTGTAAATATTCCCTTCATAACTTATGATCTGCTCATGTCAAAGTGTGTACGTGTGTGTGTGTAAACGCGTATTATTTAATCCCAACAGAAAGCAGAGGGAGAGAGAGAAAAGTCAAAGAGTTGCAATCCACTTTTTTGCTCTTCCTCATCCACACACAGTCCTGTATACACACCGTATATTACATCGTACTGACATCTCAAAGCCTTAAAAGTGAGACGAGGAACGAACGACAAGTGTATCATGGCTATCTCCTTCCTCTCTTCTTAAGATTATGCAAAATGTAAATATACGTGTGTGTGTGTAACACCATAAACTAGACGAACGCATGGATGAGTGTCTATTGGAAGACAGTTTAACAAACTTTATGATACATTTCGGAATGAATCTTCTTCATATGGCGTACACTATATGAAATGATAGAGAATCATGAGAATCTTCGTGAGAGAGAGAGAGAATTCGAAGGGGATGAATTTTTCTCACTTTTGTGTAGACCACGCCATCAGGCGTTTGAATCTGTTATTGTAATAGAAACTGATTAATTTTTATCCCTTTCTGATCCCTTTCATACATCCCTGTGTAGAATAAACCTGACTTTTTAAAGACTGAACAACTCCAGCACATGATCTCATGTTCATTTTGTACTTGTACACTTTCTGAAAGAGAGGAGAGTGAGGGCGAAATACATGAGAAGAAAAAAACTTGGAGGAGAAGGGAGTTTGAAGGACCATTGAATATGTCCAGTAGTTTTATAGTTTATCTATCCAAGTGCACACACACATACAGAAAAAATGTGAGAATCAAAAAAAAGAGAGAGAAGAGTGACGTTCTAAAGTTTCGTTTACTCAAAGGCGTGTCTTTGATGTCATGTCAAAAGTGACCAGACGATCGAGCATGAGAAATGCAAATAAACTGCATACAATAAAACTCTTGTTGTCTGCTCTCCCTCTCCCTCTTTCTTTATTGTGTATTTGTATATACTTAATACTTGTGTAAGAAAGCATGTGCTTTATAAAAAGTCCATTTTGTATCTTTGTTCACTTGGAAAATTCAAAGAGAGTCTCTTCGTCTGTACAAGTATGTACACGTACACACACACACTGCACACGATATCCATGTGTAGAAGAAAGTGTAGAAGAGAGGGGGGGGGGGGGGGGAAATACAATGAATTTNGAAGAAAGTGTAGAAGAGAGGGGGGGGGGGGGGGGAAATGACAATGAATTTTCGCCATGTACAATATAATATGCATCCCATTCCAGTACATACGAATGCAAGTTGCATTGTGTCTTGGGTGGGGAAAAAAGCATGGTGGAATCACTACACACAGTAGTCTCACTCATCGTACATTTTTGGTTGCACATGGAACAGAGTATAAGATTTCTTCGTAACACAATGCTTCACTGTGTGTAGCTTGAATATACACTTAAATTTGTTGTTGTTACTTCCTCCTAAAGGGTTTGGGGATGATGTCAATGTCAGGATGATGTCAACATTTTATCACGAACAATCTCACCTCCTCTTCGACTGGAATTAAACACGCATCGCATTGCACAAGAAATTCCTTCACTCTCACTCAGTCGCTTTGTGTGTGTGTGAAAAGTCTAAAGAATATTTTTCTGTGCTTACAAATACACACAGACGGGAAAGACACATGAAATAATCCTTCCTCAGTTTTATTTCGTCCTCTGTTGATTAAAATTGTCTTTTTATTCTATTTGACATCCAAGCTTTGAAATTAAAGCAATAATAACCAAAAGGTCGCACAAT
The DNA here is from genome assembly GCA_009870185.1 of Pygmarrhopalites habei. NCBI lineage: Eukaryota > Metazoa > Arthropoda > Collembola > Symphypleona > Arrhopalitidae > Pygmarrhopalites > Pygmarrhopalites habei. The sequence continues at coordinate 1,624 of WJFB01000983.1, read as the reverse complement.
TTAATCAATACTTTTTTTCCCTTCCTGCTTTCTTTGCTACATATTGTGAATTGAACTCATTCTGATTTTATTTTACAAGCGAATTATGAAATGTCTATTTGTGTGTGTGTGACGTTCATTCTTCTAGTGTAACAAACATGAAACTACACAACCCTTCTTAACAAATCCCATTAAAAATTTTCAAGCATTTTTTGAAGCCTGACACAATATACTTTAGCTACTCCTTAAAACGTGGTATTAGTACAAACAAGAAGTAGGATGCTGTGTGTAGAGGAGATGAGAGCACACACACACTCTCTCTTTCTTGTTCACTCTCAAAACAGTACCTCATACCCAGACACACACTTAGGACAAGAGAGCTACTTGTGCTCTTCTTCTTTACTACTGGTCAGTGTAAAATAGAATGAGAGAGAGAATAATGATAATATTTACTTGTGAATAACATGAATAACATGGAGGAGCGGGAGGGAAGAAATTGATTGCATGGCAATCCTCCTGTACTCAAACTTACGTGTAGTCCTTCACCGTTCTTTCTCTTTCCTTCTCCTCATCTTCCCTCTTAATACTAATGCTAGGTTTTGAGGAACCTTGTTGTCAAAAACATTGGGTCTAAAATGTAAATTTTAAACAATTGTATATTATTACATATATTGGAAAGGGGATGTCGTGCTGCGCCTGCAAATAACTATCCACTTTTCCCACTTTACATGAGGACTTTTGATGGAGGTGGTGATGGTGTGGGAAATAACCACACGCAATTAAAATGTGTTCTCCTCTCTCTCCCTCTTACAAATTGCACAGAGCATCATTATTCCAAGTCTCAAGAAATAAACAACAAGTCTCATCTCTACTCACAGACCCACACCGTATGCAGCTTTGTAGATTTTAATATTACAAATACTACACCACATTACAGCAAATTGGGATTTAAACACAGAATTTACGGTACACCTGTACACTGGATAATACGAAGTTGTATTCTTAAAATTACTTTTTGAAATAAAATGACTCGTACAACAAAAATCCTTGGACCACATGTTATCCAGGCCTATCCGTATAATATACGGATATATGGAATACATATTATGTATTCCAGGTTCCTATGATGGGAATACCTCCATATGCATGGTATAGGTAATGGGGTATGTTCAAGTCGACACTTGAGTTATTCAATTAAAAAGCGTTGAGTTAAATGTACTCATGCCAACACATCATCACTACTACAGTTATCCCTCACCTGGAGGATACATTGATGAGTTGGGGGAAACGAGAGGAGAAAAAAGGGTTTTTGTACTAAGCCGCTGTCAGAATGGATCAAAAGTGATGACACACACAACCTTTTCTTGTGAAAACGGTCCTCCTCCTCAGAATGAAGGAAATAGAACTTTTATTTTGTGCATTGTAAAAGTTAATTAAATCCACTCAATTTTTGAAATAGAATATTTAAACCAGGATCCAAATTTTTTACTCATGTCATAGTTATCATCTAAACTACAGGGATGACAACGATAAAGTGCGACACGTTAAATGGTTAATATCTCAGAGACAATTTATTTCCCAGACTTGAAAAGTTGTACAAACATAGGTTAATAGTCACTGAGCACACATTATTTTTCATTTTCGA